>WOGR01007849.1:0-12156 GCA_015342045.1 Leptinotarsa lineolata | reverse complement strand
TGGAAGGTAGGTTGCACAATATCGTTTACTTGAACTATACACATATTTAGTTTTGATGACAATACAATTCAATAAATTCTATATCAATGTAAATAGAAGATGGCAGCTACAAAATGGCGTATTACGTGTTTCACTACTACCTCAATATGGGTATCAAATGACAGGGGTTGACTAATAAAATAGTAATACACCTTGAAAAAGATCAAATTCAAGATGGCCGCAGCTACAAAATAGCGGATCACATATTTTTTCACAACTACCTACCGTAATATGGGTATCAAATCACAGGGCTTGACTAGTAGAATAGCAGTACACTTTGAAAAAGATGCAAATTCAAGAAGACCGCAGCTACAAAATGGCGGATTACATATTACCTTGTAATACTGAGGCACTAAATGAACTAAATAGAATGAGAAGAATTAAGTAACAAATATAAAAAATAAAATAAGTGAAAACATTTTCATGGTAAACGGTTTTATTGAAAAAAAAATAATGATATAGAAAATGTACTAAAAAGTAAAAAAAAAATTCGGGAGGTCCTAGGTAGCAGTCATCACACCACTCTCCTCAGCAATCTACGGTATTGATCTACAGTTTTTATCCGATCAATATCATAGATTGCTGAGGAAAGTGGTGTGATAACTGCTACCTAGGACCTTCTGAATTATTATTTAGTTTTTAGTACATTATCTACATCATATAATCTTTCTTTTTTCAATCTAACCGTTTAACATAAAACATTTTTCATCTCACTTTATTGACACTTGTTTTGTTTGTACTTTACCCTGTATGCTCCCCTTTTAATTTTTTACAGTGTGAGTAATAAGGCTCCATGTTAATGGTTTCAAATTACCTATATTTTGATATTTATGCATTTATTTATACAATTGAATTATAGTGACTGATAAAATATCAATATAATTAAATAAAAAATTGGATTTTTATATGTTTTTTGAAAAACCGTTAACTGTTTGAATTTTGTAACAGTCATGCTAAGTTTTTGGATTACAATTTCAATAAATATCCGAATGTTGAAATAAATAACATGAACTGATTTACTTACTTTTGTTTTCAAATACAAGTACTTATTTGGAAAAAATAAAAAAAATATAAAGTCCTAACTTGATGAAATTCGGTGTATAATCAGAAAAAAGTCAATATTGACAGATAACAAATAACAGATACTGATGAGGATTCATGTTAAAACAATATAAAAGTCTTCGTCAGTATTTTAAGTGCTAATAATTTTCAGATAAGCTATCTAAAATGAAACAATTTTCTGTATTTTCATTGAAATCCTCGCCCCGCGTATCACAGAACTTTGCTATAGGAAGAAATACTTTACATATTATGTGAGTATGAATGCACATCTGTACTGTAGTCAAAACTATATTTCAACCTTAAAAAATCACCAGACATACAGAACTGAAGTAATACTCTGTTATTTTTATGATATGCTTAAAGAAAGTAATGTGGTTTAGCGTAAGCTTTAAATGTAAAGGACATCCACTATTTTATATCATCATTCAAGTAATGTCTACTACGCAACTTTTCCAATATGTTCATTTGAAAAGTGTTTCAACTATGACTACAATAGTACCAGTGTGCATTCTCACAATTATTCATGAAAAATCTAAAATATTTTAATTCACTCAACTAGATATAGATTTTAGGTTATTACATTAAAAAACTCAGTTATGACTATTTTCTCAGCGGTTAGAGATGTGTCTAGAATTTTCATTTTTGAGATCAGGTGATGTGAATTTTTTTTTTCAAATCTAATCTTTGCCGTAAATCCATGTTCTCATTAATGACAACACATCATAAATTCAAAACTCCTTTTCCGAAAGCATGCACTATATTTCTGCTCAATTTCAGTAACAGTAAGACACATAAATCTACAAAAGGATCAACAAATTTTTGTGTAACCATTATGCACTAGTAGTTAGTGATCAATCAAAAGCAACAAAACTAAAAAGGGGAGTTGATTTAAATTCAGAATATTTCATCATGAATTAACAGCAATATTTATTAAGGAAAAATAGTTGTACATGTACAATAAAAATCCTTTGATATTGATTTGTATTCCTAAAATATATTATCACCTCAACGGGAGAGGATAGTATTTTTTTCTATAAAGGAGCAGACCTCAAAGCAATTGAAAAAAGGTAATTGCCTTCATGACAAAAAAACAGCTGCACATATTGACATATTATAAAGAGAAACTGGAATTTAAAGATGGTCAAATAGTTTATAGTTGAAGTATTATTTTGCTCGATTTCTAACAAAAAACTTGTGGATATTTATAAAAAATCGAAAGAAGAGGGTTTCCGCAATCTCTTATTTAAAGCGCTTTTGTCCCCGACGATTGGCAAATGAAAATAGAAAGATCAAATCAAATGACCTTCCCTCAGTCGCCATTTGCACAGAAAGGGACGTAAATAAAACAAAGTTATTTACGTCATTTCACTGCAACTGTACGACATTCAATAATTTTCAAAATCTAAAAATATTTATATGCACTACACATACAAACAACTTTATTTCGATATAATATCAAATTATAGGCTAAAATCATTTCTTTGTCCTGAACGGGACCCTATACATGATAATAATTAAAATACTCACTGGTACCCTGTCAGGATACTTCCTTCTTATTTTTTCTCCTTCCAGTTTCCTTTTTTCAAATGGATGTTCTTCTTTGTAGAGAAACTTCATCGTAATTCGCACTAAAATTTAAATGTTAGATTTCTCAAGAACGTAATATACGTACTTTTTCTTTCACAAAGTTGATATTGCCAGTTGCTGATCGACGCGACGTTTAGTGCGTGAAACTAATGAAACAAAAACAATCGATAGACAGTAGGTAGCAGGCAGCAGTGTTGCAGGTTAGATTGCAAATTACAGAGTTACACCAAAAAGCGCGAAAAAAACATATGACCTTGAAAATGTACTACCTAGAGAGAAGCTTACTTAAGAAATGTTCCAAAAATAATCACTTCTTGGCCGATACCTGCCAAAATTTATGACAGCGGTCACTTGAAATATATATGTTTATTGGTTACTTTTGAAACAAGACGATTAGGTTAGCTGTCGAATGTGATATTGAAAAGTCAATCTTTGATTCTATTTCGAAGTGGAAACTGGAACTCATACAGTCTAACCGTATTTACAATTATCTAATTTTTGTGGCGCGGTGGTAGTGCGCCCGACTCACGATCGAAAAGTCCTGGGTTCGATTTCAACATCGGCCAGATATTTTTCTCTAGAGAATTTATCTAGTTGAGGTTGGGATGATTCGGCAACCGTGTTAGAAATCACACGTTGATAGGTAAGACTTCGTTAGTCCATAGCTCGCACAATTTTCGACTTCTGAGGGTTGTCGTTCGTAGGGAAGCGACAGCTGGTTAACGGAAACAGATTTTAAAACAGATTCAAAACAAATTTTTAGATTTTATAGTCAATGAATATTCAAGTTAGCCGCTTCTTTTCGAAAGTAACTTTTAAATTCTGATGAGTTGTCGGAGGAAGATTAAAATAACTAACGATGAATTTTACTCTTTTTTATTCAGTATGTTATCATCCAAAACTGAATAGGAAGTTGTGAAAAGGGATCTAAGCAATTCTTTTAATTTCAGTTCAAGTACATTTTTGTTTTCTAAGGGTAGATACACATTTTGTGTGAAAAGGACATTCAGTTCTTCATTATAATTGGGTTTCCATTTATACTATTTTTTTAAAGAGTGAAAAATAGATCAAAAGGGTACATGGGTTCACGAGAAATGAAGCTTCAGCTGGTGAGGACAAGTAAATTGAATTTGATGAACAGAAACGAGTCGTCTTCTGATATTGTTATGTTTCAAAGTTTACTAAGTTTTTACTCATTTAACATTTACAAGGTTTTTTATATGTCTTTTCTTGGTAACTGACCAGGTAAACCCGTTTTAACCTATGTAGTTCATTGTTTTTATTACTTAAACGAGAATTAATAATAACCGGAACTGTTCAGTGGTGAAAATTACTACCTGTGTCAGGAAAAATCCTTGGTAATTTTTTTTTCAGAAAATGTAAATAATAAAAAACTGTGAAAATCTACTCATCTAAGTATGTTGTTTCAAATCTTCAATTACCAAAACCAGTTGGCTGTTTTCCACAAGGAACAATCTGCCGTTCAAATATTTCAACTTCAAACCCGTCTTTTACCAATTGTCACTCTCCCCACAACAGAATAATCGGTGAGTTTCGGTTCACCAGTTTTCAGGAAACCGTGTTTCTCAACTAACCTGTGTTTCGGTAATATCACAATGGTTGTTTAATTTAAGAACCACCAAACCACATTTCTGGTTACTTTTGAAACACATCTTCAGTAAAGCCGTACTTTCATAGACAGCAACCCATAGAGAAATTGTCTTTGCAGCAACCTCTGCAGAAGCACTTAAATTTGATAGAATTTACATATGCCATAAATTCGACAGTTTGAACATTTTCAACCTTCAGGTCATATTCATCGAAAACGTCTAATAATCATGCCTCCAGAAAAGATTAAAAAGAATTTTGGTGGAGAAGTCAAATTTTCTTGCTTTTTTGAGAATTTAACCTTCCACAATCTGAATAGTGAATGAAGCTAAAATCAATTTACCTTGCTTGAGATTACTATTCATCGTAAAATCATTTATAATTATACTCAGTATATTGAAGATATCACATGTGTCCCCTAATGCCTGCTCCTGCAGAAAGGCTGGCTGTGTACATAGTGAATTATTTCCCCTATTATTATGTAATCGTTATCGTAAACAAAACTATTTTTCAGTTGAGCTTTGAAACTTGCCTTTGTGACTGGGTTGTTTTGTTTTTTGTTGGAATGTATATTTGCTATGCCTAGAAGTGACTGAGGTGGTTTAATTTCGAAGTAAGGTGAAACCTTTTGATTTTTTTGAAGTTAAAGAATGGTGTGGTAGATTTGGCTTAGGTTGCTGATATCTATATATTTCATTGTTCATCGCGTTTGGTGCTTTTTTGTAGTAAATCAACCATGAAAAAAGAACTATGAAAGAAATTATTCACGATTTATCACCCCGATTACAAAGACTCATGATTCGTCGTTTACGACATGATTTTCGGTTAGTGTTTTAACCAGGAAAAATAACCCCGTGATGAACCACTCAGTTTCCGATTTGAACTCACTTGACTTGAGAAAAGCAAAGGTCAGTTGCTTTGATAATTCGAATTCTTTAATGTTGTTCAATAATACTCTATGAAACTGATTACTGCGGCTTTGACGTGGGCCTGTTGCTGAGCAGGTTCCAACTCAGTGACTGAGTTGTGCTTGCCTTGTTCAGTTTCAAAAACCAAATTAGCCTCTCGCGCAGCTACTTTGAAGAGAAATGCTCCGACCTCTTTTTTTACCCGAAGGTTGAGCTGGTAGAGACCTATGTCCGAAGACCCAATACATTCGGAAGGGCGCGCCAACATCATCAACCAGTGATCATTCCCCACGCCGTGAGGTAAATGATTATTAGTTACGAGAATCATATGCCCTAAGCAGACACAATGAGCCAAAAATGACAGCCTTCTGCATTTGCCTGGCCAAGTGCGGCAAGCCAGCATGATTTCAAGAAGAGAAGGAAGCTAATCATTTCATCATCATTATTATTATTATTCGGTATTCGTCTTACCTGTAGTTCAAAACTCTACAACACATAGTGGGCCCAGTACACTTCCCTGGTGAACACCAATGTTAATATTGTTATAAATCATGCCCTGAAGAAAGTAACGCAGTCCGCCACTGGTGACCGTAAACCATCTATGACGTAGCTAAGAGCGCACTCAGCCCGATTGAACTTTCGCGAATGTTCGAATCGGCGCTCCAGATGTGACGAGAACACTGTTACCGTCGTTCGATGGAATTCCAAAGAGAACTTTAGTACCTTCGATTGCCAAATATAAGCGTTATCCACCCGCCTATCAAGACAGTCTAGTGGAAGTACAGTGCGGTACGTGGAGCGATATAATAAGGCAACAGACATTCAAATGGTTGAAGTTTAGATGAAGTGTTTTGTGATATCAAGATGAGAAATAAAAGTTAAGTTTGATTATTGTTCAGTGTAGGTGAACCCACGGGTAAAAACGTAAAATTTGGTGTCGGAAGCAGAATAATTGACTGAAAATTTTTTGTTTATGGTGAAAACAAGGAGTGTCGATTACGACAAGATGGAAGAGTTGAAAGCGAGCCTGGCGCAGAATGAAAAACGTAGAACAGAGGAAGATGAATGAAGGTGAGAGAAAGAATATTACGCTGAAATGAAGAAGATGAACGCAGAAGGGAGGAAGATAAACGAAGGAGAGAGGAAAAATTATTACGCCGATATGAAGAAGATGAACCCAGAAGGGAGGAAGAACAATTACGCCGAAAGGAAGACCGTAAATTACTACTGGGTATTCAGGAAAAAACAGGTAAATATTCAGGAAAAACATGAAAAAGACAATCAGATGTACCTTCATTTATTGGAAGATTTATAATCTTCCCAAGTTAGTAAAGGGGAAGTACAGAAATTTATTCAGGACGAATTTGGAAAAGTATTTCAGGAAACAAAAGAAGGATTAGAAAAAGCAGTCGGTGAGAAGCTTGAGGGGGTTGAAAGGAAATTTGAAGAGGAGCTTGAAGGAGTTAGAAGAAAATTTTAAGTGGAGCTTAAAGGAGTTGGGAGGAAATTTGAAGAGGAGCTTGAAAAAAAGCTTGAAGGGGTCGACAAAAAGTTTAAAGAGCTTTCCAGGGAACTTCGGAAAGAATCATCGGACCCGAAAAGGATTACTGCGGCAAAATGCAAATCAGAAATGACATCTCTCCCTTCTAGCAGTAATTTTATTGAAACCCCAACCTTCAATGGCGAATCTTCTTGGTCAATTTATCGCATACAATTTGAGGCCGCTGCAGAAAATAATGGGTGGAAAAATACTGGCACTACGAGGAAAAGCCTCCGAAATTCTGCAAAATATTTCAGTGAATAGGCAGAAGGATTATGAAGCAATCGTATCAGCTTTGGAGGTCAGGTATGGAAGTGAGCACCTTCAACAGGTCAATCAAGCTTAACTGAAGGTGAGAACTCAAGGTTCATCCGAGAGTCTGCAGGAGTTTGGGGCTGAAGTCGAAAGGTTGGTAAGACTCGCTTACCCAGAAGCACTTGATAACTTCACCCACTGGATTAGTGTCCATAGTTTCATCGACGGGGTTCGTGACACGGAGCTGCAACAGTCGTTGAGGATGACGCGTCATAAAAAGAAGCCATCATTTATGCCCTAGAATTTAAGGCTGCCAAAAATGTTTCACGACAACAACGAAAAGTTCTAGTAATGGCCATCAATGAAAAGGAACAGATCGAATTATGGTAGGTCTAGAAGAACTCCTTGAGAAATATTTAATGAATGCAACTGCTCCAAAGGCAAAAGGGCGGTCTAAGTGCTATAACTGCGGCAGAGAATGACATTTAAGACGGGATTGCCGATCACGTCCAGAAGAGACTGACGTTCGGGATCACCCGATTTAGAACGTCGGGGTTCGGAAAAAATTCAGCCAGTGTTAGGGGGGGTACATTGGCTGCTGCATCCCAAGCCCCCAGGTATACGATTTCCACGTTAGGACGCAACAGTAACAGCTTAGTTGTAGATGGATTTCTGAGTAATGACCAGTGCCTTTTTACCATCGATACTGGAGCAACGAGATCGGTAATGAGAGCTGACATCTCCAACAGAAGCAGTTTGAAGAAGTCATCAATAGTGCCCGGTCTGGAAACAGCCGCTGGAGACAGATTGACTGTATATAGAAAAGCTGAAGTAAGACTTAGGCTTGGAAATTGCGAAATAGTAACCAAGGTATTAGTGGCCAACATCGTCAACGAATTCATTTTAGGACTAGATATCATGTCCCCCTACGGATTCGTGGGGGACATTAGGAAGAAACTGTTGAAAGTCGGAAACGGGGAAATTCTACTCAACGTGCCTTCTCAGCCTCATGACAGCGCCAAGGAGGTTATATTGCACTTTTCCAGAATCTCTCCCAATACCAAGAAAACCATTCAAGCTGAAATTGCTGGACCTGGCGGCTTGGACACAGCACTGATAGAACCATCCAACGACTCTGAAGCAGGAATTTTCGTGGCCAGATTTCTCGTGAATGGTAACAATCAAGTCATTCCAGTAAGAATAGTTAACCCAAATAATAATAGGGTGACTCTCAAGAAAGGGCAAGTAATAGGCACCTGTGAACTGATTGTGAGAATTGCGAGAATCGAAGAAGAAGTCCATCTACAGCGTACTCAACAACCCGCAAAGGAACTCATTGACTCTTTCAAGAAGACGTAGAGCCATCTGTCTGAAGAAGAACTATGCAAGGTAACCCAATTCGTAGAGGAAGAGAACGATATGTTCGTGAAGGGCAAAATCATTGGTCGAACGGATTTAGTTCAACATCGGATCGATACTGGTAATGCCAAGACCATACGCTAACCAGCGAGTCGACTTCCCTTCGCAAAGCAAGACGAAGCTGCATCCATTGTTAAGGACATGTTGGAGGAATGAGTAATCGAAGATAATTACAGCCCCTGGCCGTCACCTGTTGTGTTGGTGGCTAAGAAAGATGGATCAACAAAATTTTGCGTAGATTACAGGAGGCTCAATGATGTCACCAAGAAGGACAGTTACCCTCTTCCCAGAATAGATGACACTCCTAACATATTGGCTGAGTGCAGATGGTTCTCAACCCTAGATATGAAAAGCGGATATTGGCAGGTGGTCGTTCGCCCTGAGGACAAAGAGAAGACTGCCTTTTCCACCGGGATTATATTAGTTCAAGTTTATGCTGTTCGGATTATGCAATACACCTGCAATATTTGAACGCTTGATGAAGTTGGTGTTAAAAGGCCTTACCTGAAGAACATGCTTGGTCTATCTTGATGACATTATAGTCACCGGAAAAAGTTTTGACGAACATCTGTCGAACTTGAGGAGTGTTTTCACGAGGCTGCAAAATGCTTATTTACAAATCAACCCCAAGAAGTGCTGCCTCATCCAGGAAAATGTGAATTTCTTGGGACACGTTGTGTCGTCAAAGGAAGTTGAAACAGATCCAGAGAAAATAAAGACATTGCAAGAATGGCAAGCATGTCGTAAGAAGTTTTCTTGGACTATGTAGCTATTACCGGCGTTTCGTGAAGGACTTTGGAAAAATTGCCAGACCGCTGTATAGCTTAACTGAAAAGAGAACACCCTTTATTTGATCCCCAGATTGCAGCAAGTATTTGCTGCCCTAAAGAGACATTTGACCAGTGCACCGATCCTGGCATACCCAAAGGAGGAGGGCTGGTTTATACTGGACACGGATGCATTCCAAGATGGAATAGGAGCAGTACTGTCTCAGGTGCAGGAAGAAGAAGAAGTCGTCATTAGTTTTTTCATAAGGGAAACGTCTGAAAGAAATTACTGCGCTACTAGAAAAGAACTCCTCGCAGTGGTTAAAGCGGTGGATCACTATCAATACTTTTTATATGGCTGGAAATTTTTGATCAGGTCAGACCATTCAGCACTTCGGTGGCTCTTCAAATTCAAAACCCCAGAAGGAGAAATAGCCAGGTGGATCGAAAAACTACAAACTTATGATTTTGAAATTCAACATCGAAAACGAAAGTCACGGAAACGCAGATAGCCTCTCAACAAGACCATGCCTGACATCTGGATGCAATTTTGTCAACGCCAAGAGGACAAGGATATCCAATTACCAGAATAACTTTTCACCAGACGTGACAAGGTATCGGTTAGAAACACTTTTATGGACAGCTCTGATAGGGAGATAAGCTCCCCTACCTCCCGCCGCTTCGGGTTCCCTAAGGCATAAACCTATAAGGCTCCCTTGTCCAGGGATACGGATAGAAAATCTGAGGAATCACATGACCATGGTGTGGTACGGTCATTAACTGCCTCTTCGAAGACAAGGCAAAGAGGAACGTTGAAGAATATCGCAGTGGGTGCTCTTTCGAGAGAATCGTAGTCGACATTCTGGGACCACTCCCTATGACCAAATCCGGTAACAAGTACCGTATGGTTGTAATGGACTATTTCTCCAAATGACCTGAATTAGTAGCCTTACTCAACCAAGAGGCTAAAACGGTGGCAGAAGCCCTGTTTCAGAACGTAATTGCCAAACACGAAGTACCTCAGGAATTACACTCAGATCAGAACCGCAACTTCGAATAGGATCTATGAAAGGAAATGATGACTTTGTTGGGAATGGAGAAGACAAGAACAATTGCTCTTCACCCACAATCCGATGGAATGGTCGAGAGGCATAATCGCACCATAAATAACTACCTCTCGATGTTTGTCTCCGAAAACCAAAGAGGCTGGGATGAATTGGTACCTCTCTTTCTGTTGGCATACAGGAGCTCCCAACACGGTGCGACAGGTTACACACGATCCATGTTGTTAACTGGTCGAGAACTGAACCTCAAAAGGTTCCCCTTTCAGGGTACGTGAATGACTTGAGGGAGCGACTCGAAATTGTACACAAATTTATCAGATCCAAATTACAGCTTTCCGGCGACAGGATGAAGATAAGGTTTGACAAAAGGTCGCTGCTGGTGAGCTTCAAGGAGGGCGATGCAGTGTGGTTGTACCAACCCCAACGTCGGAAAGGTTTGTGTCCCAAATTGCAGACACCATGGCAAGGACCTTACTTGGTAACCAAAAAGATAAGCAACTTGGTGTACAGAATCCAATTGTCACACAGAAGCAAGCCGAAAGTTGTCCACATAGAGAGACTGAGTCCGTACATGGGTCGTGATGTTCCCTCTTGGAATTTTGTTCGGGGCGGACACAGAGAAGGAGGTAGTGTTATAAATTATATCCTGAAAAAAGTACCACAGTCCGCCATTGGTAGCCGTAAACCATATCTGTGACGTGGCTAAGAACGCGCTCAGCCCTAGTGAACTTTCGCGAATCTTCGATGTTCGTCGGCGCTCCAGATGTGACGAGTGCACCATTACCGTCGTTCAATGGAATTCCAAAGAAAAATCTAGCACCTTCGATTGCCAAATATAAGCGTTATCCACCCGCCTATCAAGACAGTCTAGTGGAAGTTCAGTGCGGTACGCGGAGCGATATAACAAGGCGATAGACATTCAAATAGTTGAAGTTTAGTTGAAGTGTTTTGTGATATCAATAGTGAAAAAAAAGTTAAGTTTTATTATTGTTCAGTGTAATCAATTATTGGTGAACCCACGGGGAAAAACGTAATAATATCTATTTCATCAGATACTTTTGAACCAATTTTTGTTTTCTGTTTACTTTCACTACGGTGACTGAGAAACCAAGCTAGCACAGAGCCTGGTAACCCATAATAATTTAATATTTTTATCAAAATGTTTCAAATGCTCAAAGTAAAACTATTGCTCTTGGTGCAATATACAAGCCTCCAAAAATAAATAATAATTATTTTATAGCTGAAATGGAAGATATTCTTGGTTTAATACATCCTACTGTAGATGAAATCATATGCGACGGAGATCTTAACATAGATTTTCTAAATACCGATGATAGTTATGTAGATAAAATGTCATCTGTTTTAGAGTGCTTTGGTGTTGGTCCTAACTGGGTTGTTGAAAGGGGAGTTATCCACGCAACAGGTGTCACTGCTGATCATGATATAGCTTGTGCTCGGCAATGCACAAGAAACACATACAGCGAGGGGAAACCAGCAAATCAGAAATAGCAGAGCATGTTTGGACTCATCGACATAACATCGAGTGGTCCCAAGCTGAGATCATATACAAGGAGAGGAACACTGGTTCAGGAGAAAATTCAAAGAAGCCGCATATATGCTATCCAACAACGTATTCAGCAAAGCCAGCGTAAAAATACGCAATAAATGGAAACCCATAATCAAGAAAAAAATGTCCAACTCCTGCCAAACGGTCATCTCCCGCTGAACCGGTGAAGCGGACAGAGGAAGGAGGGGATAAGTGGAAGTACTCGAATGACTCATAGTCATCTCTCGGAGGAATTAGTCCAGTCATCACCCGAAGACGATTTTAGATATTAACAATCGAAACGTCGTGAAGTAATGTGGCTTGAAATCGCTTAATTTTTTAATTTTATTTCTTTCTTTTT
>WOGR01007848.1:0-12157 GCA_015342045.1 Leptinotarsa lineolata | reverse complement strand
TGAAACTCTTTGCGACAAACTCCGCAGAAATTGCTATGCGCTGAGATTTATGTCGAACCATTGCAGTAAACAAGTTTTGTTGAATCTGTACTATGGATCAATATACTGTCATATACGATATCGAATACTGAACTGGGGCACTGGACCATCTGCAGTGAGGGTTTTTACACTACAGAAATATGCCATTAGAAATCAAAATACTCACTGTGGCAGGTATTTATATTTACGAATTATGCATATACATGTACAAAAATGGTCATAATTTTACATCTAATCAGCATAATTACCCGACCCCTTATGCACCGAACCACCATATATAAAAAAGTCATCTTTTTCTTGGACCAAAATTTTACAAAAAGCTTGATGATCTGGTTAAGAATGCGCTAAATGTAAATATTTTCAAATGGTGACTGAAAGCTGCTCTCATAGAAAAAATTGCTACACCCCTGAGGAATTTTAGGTTAGGTGTTTTTTTTATCATCTTTAACGTTCTTGTCACTATTCGACATTACCATTATTTTAAACTTTTCAAATATAACCATGACCTTCAATTTCACTGTTGGAGTATTTCGCTACTTATATGTGTTTACATATATTTTATATCTCAATTATTTTAAAATATTCAGATAAGTACTTGTGTGTGAATATATGTATATGAAAAGTACAGAATCTTATGATGTTTTCCTTGTTATTGTACTGATAGAATTGTACTCTGTTATGTACTTTTCAACAAACGAAATGAATGAGTTATTATTATTATTATTATTAATAAACCATTGCGGGTTGCAATAAAGGGTCGGATAGACTCACTCACCATGGACCTATCTACCTACTGACTCCTAAATGAGTATTTGTAACAATAAAACTTTTTTTTCGCACCATATGCCATGAATGTTCAGTAATTGGGTCTATGACATCTAGATTAGCTAGATAACTTCAGACTGTTTAGGCTCACAAAACAAAATCTGATTTTCACTTAGTAGATGAATTTTTGATACCCAATTCAATAATAACTGCTAATAAATGAATTCGGTTTCCAAGCCAAAATCGTACGTTGAATAAAAATATCAAGAAAGTTGAGTTGGAAATATTTTCAGGAGAGATTGGTGTTTTGGAAAAAATTCTACTTTACTATCATTGAAGAAACTTTGTGGGAAACTTCCAAAGAAAGAAAGAAAATGACTACTTGGAGGTGGAAAAACCCAAAAAAATATATGTTCAGGAAAAAATTGGGGATATAAAATTTAATTTACAATTTAGGAAACAGCTGTGGTTCTTCAAAATGATTCAGTGCAAATCCCGTTTGGGCGCCACAAGCAATAATGAAAATGTCTATAGATGTATAGAAAGAAAGAAAAAAATAAATCAATTTTATTGACCTCAAATTACAATCTCTGTTACGTTCGAAAATATCTGCAATAACAATATTTGCTTAGGCAGGTCCTACAGAAAATATAAAATATGTACATACACTACATATGTAAAAAATCTTCAATTATTTTATATGAAGGTCTTTCCACTCACTAGGCAAAGTTTCATATATTTTTATAAGAAAAAAATCTTTTTGTTTGCCTGATGTCTTCGTGTCATGATTGTGAATTCTGGAGCCACTATTATATTTATTTTTGTTTTTATGTACAAAAAAAATGGAAGGTAATGTAAGTATGACCCATTTTATAAAGATTACTTGAGCTTGGGTTTTGGAATCAACTCTTTCTAAATCTCTCATTATCTTTTTTTGTGCAGGAGAATGAATACTTCACATTCATGTGGGGAAGCACCCCATATCATTATTCCATAGTTAATGTGGCAGTGAGCCATACGAAAATATGCAATTCACAGCACTTTATTCGAAACTAAACTCTTTCGTCCTCTCAATGCGTAGCAACACCTTGTGAGCTTTTTACATAACGATGTCGTATGTCCATTCTAATTTAATTTGCTGTCAAGGTTGAATCCTAGCAAACACACCTCTTTGTCACCGTCAGACATTAAGGATCTATTTGCGATAGTTATTTCCTGAGTTTTATTTGCATTCCAGCATATAACATTAGCGCGAAAGTAGTTTTTGCTTTTTTTCAGTGTTTCACATGACAACTGATCTAACTCCTCCACTTGTTTGTTACTTATGACAAAATTTGCATCATCGGCATATAAAAAACATCTGCTGTATAAATATATGTAGGAAGATCATTTATATAGATAATAAATAAAAGGGGACAAGTACGGATCCCTGAGGTAGTTCATGCTTGGCAATTTTGATATCAGATTTCACATTGTTATATAATATATATTGCAGCTTGTCTAATAGTGGGAAAATTCCGAAGGAAGGAATTAATTGAGTTCAAAATAAACTCTCCACAAAAATATGTAAATCATGCATAGAAGTTACTTTCAGATACAAACTGGGAGAAAAAGCTCTTTTGGAATTGGTACTTTTTTTATCAACATATACGAAAAAAAAACCTCTCGAAACAACTGCTTCCATATGAATATTGAATTATACGAACATCACTTTTTTCCTATTAAAATTATTATCTACCGAAGTGAATTATTTTGTTGATAACCACTAAATATGTTTGAAATCATGGAGAGAGGCAAATCGCCATTTTCTTGTCTTGAAGATTTTCCTGCAATTCTTGTACTCCACCACAGAATGTAACATTCAGATGAGTTTCAAAAAAGAGTTTCTACCACATTTGGTCACACGAGCGCTGCTCCAAATTTTTTATTACTTCCCAGTTATTCTCCCGACGCCTGATCACCTCAAAAATCCCCAATAAAAGACAAACGTACATCGCGTGAGTGTTAGCCGATTAAGTGATTTATGAAGAGCAAATTTAAGTGCTCTAGTTAGCCTTCCGTCGCACGTAACTTATGTTGTTCTCGTGAACGAGCAGTACACACATGCCACTTAGAAGAACGTAGAATGTAATTACGAACAAGTTTGCATATATTTATGAACACCTTTCGCAGAGTGTGACTGATTTACCGAGTGCCGTATTATTCTCGTGGATGCTGATAGCTGAAGATGTTTGTACCGGCTTGTCATTCCATTTAACCGAAGTCCAGTTGAAGTTGTCTAGTTTATGGTTGTCTTAATGAAAACCAATTTTTCGAATAAACAATTTATAGACAAGTATAAGATACGTTAATTAATTTTTTATTATACAAATTTTGTAACCCCCTTCTGAAAGTAATATATAGGAATGTTACATGCCTCTCATGTAGACCTACGACTTTGTAGCTACATGTGGTAGATACCCGACGGAAAATAATTCATAAACATTGGCCCAGCCGTTCTTGAGTTCTATTATCATTGATATTATTATTATTATTTTTTCACTGTAGTATGCGGGAGGGCGCGCCAGCATTATTAACCAACGACCACTACCCCACACCATGGGGGAGTGGTTGTTGGTTCCGAGAATCATGTGCCCTGAGCAAGCGCAGTGAGCCAAGAATGACAGCCTTCTGCACATGTCCGGCTAAGATTTCTGCCTTAGTGCGGCAAGCCGGTATGATTTCAAGATTCGAGAGTAGAGAGGGCATCATTTCACCAAGGTCTCCAATAATCAAAACAACCATCTTGACAGAGTGGTCTGGAAAAAGTCTGCGGAGTTCGAAGAGAAAATCTCGATATTTCATCCGTTTTTCCTCCTCTTTTCGAACCATATTCGTTTCGCCAGGAGCTGAAAACTCCACGACAAATATCGTCTTGCTCTGATAGTTGAGAAAGACTACATTAGGCTTATTAGCTTGTATGGGCCTGAGGGTGGGGAACGAATAGTTCCAATAAATTCGGCACTTCTCGTTCACCACAACGGATTCAATATCCCCGGAAGTGTATTATTATCATCATTATTATTTTCATATATAAAATATCATATTTCAATACTATTCCCGAAGAAAAAAACCCAAAATCATAAAAATTGGTCCAGTCGTTTTTGAGTTCTTTTCTTATTATTATTATTATTTTTATTGATAAAATATCATATTTCAATACTTATTTTTTTATATTATCCTATTCCTGATAAAGAAAAATTCTAAAACACAAAAATTGGTCCAGCCGTTCTTGAGTTCTTCTATTATCATTATTTTCATTGATAAAATATAATTTTTCAATACTTAATATTCCATTCCCGACGAAAACAAACCCAAAAAGACAAAAATCAATAAAATTGATTCAGCCGATCTTGAGTTCTTTTATTATTATTATCATTTTTATTTATGAAATATAATTTTTCAATACCTATCCCCGACGAAGACAAATCAAAAAAGACAAAAATCATAAAAATTGGTCCAACCGTTCTTGAGTTCTTGTATTATTATTATTACTTTTATTGATGAAATATCTTTTTTCAATACTTATTATTCTATTCCCGACGAAGACAAACCCAAAAATCATAAAAATTGGTGCAGCCGTTCTTGAGTTCTTATATAATTTATTATTATTATTATTATTGATAAATTATCATATTCAACTACTTATTACCCTATTCCCGATTAAGACAAATCCAAAATCACAAAAATCATAAAAATAGGTCCAGACGTTCTTGAGTCTTTCATTATTATTATTATTATTATTATACGGGGTGAATAGTATCATCAAAAGATATTTTGTCCTCTGATGATTTTTGGTAGGGCGCTTTGTTTGGAAGATACGGAGCGAAAAAGAATTTCGACAAAAACAATTTATTAGCAAAAATTACATGTGATGTTTCTGAATCTACAGGAACTGTTGAAAATGACTATCCCCCGGTCAGATGCAAGAATCCAATCTTCTCCTCATCGAGTCCCGAACAAAACACCAGGATCGTTTCTGATTGCATTACACCCAGCAATAATCCGATTTCTCAAATCTTTCACATCTTTCACTGGAGCAGTATAAACTTATGACTTTACGTGGCCCCATAGAAAATAATCCGGGGGGTTCAAGTCCGGTGATCTAGCAGGCCATTAGTGAGGTCCACCTCGACCAATCCAGCGATCTCCGAAACTCTCGAGTCAATATGCTGAAATGCGCTGGTGCACCACCATGCATAAATCACATTGCATTCCTTGTAACCAATCGTAAATCCTTCAGAAACTGAGGTAGCGTTTGTTCCAAAAAGTTGCGGTATTCCTCGCCGGTAAGTCTTTCTGGCAGAAATGCCGGTCCAATTAGGAAGTCACTTACAATTCCTACCCAAACGTTTAACGAGAACTGATGTTGAAAGCGATCTTCAAGAACCTCATGTAGATTTTCTTCAGGCCAAACATGGTTATTGTGGAAATTCCTTATGGCATTTCTTGAGGAACTGGCTTCATCGGTAAAAAGAATTAGCATCAGTAACTGAGGAATTTGAACTAATGTACGCAAAAGCCATTGACAGAATGTAATACGTGGTGGAAAATCTGCAGGAAGAAGTGCCTGAACCCGTTGTATGTGGTATGGGTACAACGAATAGTCTCTGAGAATGTTCAAAATCGACCCGTTATTTGTATTTGAAGTATTTGCAATATTTCGAGTAGAAGTACCTGGATCTTCTTCTATCATAGCCAGCCCATTCTCTTCTACTTCTACCGTTCTTACTGTCAATTGGCCTTCTCGGTCCTCCATTTCGCTTCAATGATCCTGTTTCACGAAGTCGTTGATGTATACTTTGGAAGGTGTTTCTATTAGGCATATTACTGTACACTGTACAACCACCTAGCTTCCAATAAACTGCCATCAGCAAGTCCATGAATGAAATGCATGTCAGCCATCTCTGCGTTACTATAGCCATTTATGATAGAGGACTTCACTAACAAGAAGTCATGCTCCTTCATATGAGAAATGCTCATTCATCAATATTTCTTCTTGTAAGTAAATACTCTTTGGAGAAGAAAATAACTGTCCCATATTATAAAAGCTCATAGTATGTGTGCCTCCAAAACTACTCGATATTGAAATATCTTCAATATATTCCAATAAAAAAACAAACAATTTTAAAAAATGTAACCGTGAACACATAAGCACCAATAGTTTTTAAACTGAAAATGATTTCCATTCACTGATTCATATTAGATCCATTACTTCTGAAACAACCTGTATATAAACCCGTTTCGCTTCAGTGAAAAGTATTGAAATCTTTAGAAAAACATTTTTTCGCCAATGATTACAAACAACTCATCAGAACCTAACCTAACCTACCTTATATATAAACCTGTTCCGCTTCAATGGGAGGTTTTCAAACAAAATCGCTCATGTTTAGAATTCAGAAACAGCTAAAATTCGAAACGAAAATGATTTTAATTAATAACAATTCACCTATTTCGAGAATTCGTTACTCTTTATCAGCTCATTCGCGATAAACCACCAACCATCAAATATTATATCAATCCAGATAGGACTAGCGGCTTTATTGACAACCTGCCAATCTAATAAAACCCACATAAACATACAACAATGGTCTTCCAGCGATCTACAAGTAAATTTATGACGAAGTGAAGATAAGATGTTTATTATCATTTCCTTTAGTGTTTGTCTTTCATTACGACCCTCTTTCTTATACAAACAATCACTGGCTAATAGCTAAGAGTATCAGACACTTGCTCTTTGCTCCATATTTAATCATAAAGTATAATCTTGAACATAATTATTTTTGTCTCAGCTGATGATGATAAATTGTTACCCTAATAGGAAACGATACTGTACATGTATGAAAGAAAATAAACATTTTGACTGCAATGTGCAATAGAGTGACTGTTTGGAATTGAAATTGATAATCCATATATTTGGTGAATACGAGACAAATTAGACGTATTTATATTGAAAGGGTATATTTTTAGGAGATATTCATTTTTGGGAAAGAAAGGGTATATTTTTAGGAGAGATTACTTTTTGGGAAAGAAAGGTTTTATTCTCATAAAATAGTTTTGCCCGTTTCCATACTTTTGGTAAGTATTCTCTGGCTGCCAACCCATTGTATACTTCTAGAACGTAGTCAGACTTCTCTTTACCTACATGTTTTATGATTTCCGGCAAGATTTCTCCAGGTCCAGGGGCTTTCTTGCTTTTGAGTTTTCCGCATGCTTCGAGGAGTTCTTCCCGTTGTGAATTTCAGTCTTTCATTTCCTGTATCGAGCCTTTCAAATTTTACTTCTTGGTGACAAAGAAATAGAAGCCGTACTATTCCTCCATTCTCTGCATCGTCAAGATAGGTCTAGGAGGGAAGCCATCCAGTAATTTCATGACTATTTTGTATCCATCTTTTCAGATGTCTCCATCTACTTCATCACCTAGAGTTCTCCAGAAATTTTTTGGCCTTTTTTTATAGCATTTTTGAGGTTTTTCTTCACTAGTTTATATTCTTCCCATAATGTGTTTTCTGTACCTGTACCTTCCAACGGCTCTGGTGTATGCTCTTCTTTTCATCAAGCAAGTCTCTCGTAGATTTGCAATTTCTTCAGACCACCAATAAACTGATTATTTGCCTGTTCTGGTTATCTTTCTTGGCATTGTTCCATCTGATATTTCTTGGAGAATTTTCGTGAGTCCGTGGACGGTGGTGGTATTTTCGTTGTGCTCAATTTCCTTTAATATTTGGTATAGTTTATCCTGATTGAGTATTTTACTCTGCCAGCCTGTATACTCAGCTTTATTCGTAGATATACACATTTTTAGTGTTATCTCAAATATGATGTAATTATGATCACTCAGAGGCTACTTATCACTGACTTCCCAAGAGGATATGTTGACTTTTGTATTTTCAGTGACCAATGTCAAATCTCGAATAGAAGAGTAACCTTGCCTTTGAAAAGTGGGTTTATTACCTTGGTTCACCACAACTAGTGTTCATTTGTAGCTATCCACTCGGCCAATACTTTTCCCCTTCTATCTGTTTGATTCATACCCCATTTTGGTGATTTGGCATTTGAGTCCCCAGCCAAGATAGATCTCTGATTTTCTGATCTCATCTGTCTTTTATTCATTTACACGGTGTCTTCCAGTTTTTCTATGTCATCATTTCCTGAGCAGTAGCAGCTATAGATTGTCCACTGCGTTGTGGATGCATACGTGTAGCCCGCGTCGTGCCCTACCTATGTAATAACTATGTTTCGGTCTAGGATGGGTCTAGTTTTCCATCATGTATCCAATCTTTCCTGTTAATGATGGCGTTTCGGTTTGGTTCGCTAACAATAAGAACTCCTGCCCTACGTCCTTTGTTGTAGCGAGGACCATGTCATGAGCTTGGCGACTTTTGTTGGTATTAATTTGCAGAACTTTCATGGCGGCTCTTTTGGTTGAGACTGGCTTGAGGTTACTCCGCTCTCTTTTTGTTATTCGGGCAGTTTGGATTTTCCGAGGGTTTCTCTGTCGGGTCCTTCGCATTGTGCTTTAATGTGGCCATATTGCCAGCATCTGAATCATTTCGCTTCTTTTTTCCTCTCGAGTATTTTGCATTCCGTCCATCCTTTTTGTATTGTTTTCTGTTGTATGAGCTTATCGAAATCTTCTTCATGCATCAGTACTGTTACATTCTGCCGTTCACATTCGAGCCGTAGGGTTCTTATTTCAAATTTTTCAGGTTCTACTGGTATATATTCCAATATGGCTCTCTTTATTTCTTCTTCCGTTGTTGCCTCATCCATACCCTTTATGTGGATGATTTTTCTATTCAGAAATATGGCGGTGTCTGCCTCTGGAAATTTCTCTTGGGCTCCATTTTTAATTGTCAAGAACAAGTCTCCCTTTCTTATTTTTATTACGCCTTTAATCTCCACCCCTACTCCTTTAGGGTTTATTGTTTGTCTCACTGTTTTTAATAAATCAGCATACGTTTTATCTTCCATTCGGATCATGATAGCCTCATGTTTTGGTTTTACTCTTTTACTGAGTGGAAAATTATCATTCATTTGATTTTGTGTTGGCTATTGACTTACGGTACCTTTGGTCTGTCTGTACATGATGTATTGTATGAGAACAGATATCCTAACATTCCAATTCAGTCTAGCTCGGGCACTGCGAACTTCGTCTGTTTTAACACTAATGCGCGTTCTTTGATACATTTCAGTGTTTGAAATACCATTTTGTCTTCTGCTACTTCATTTCCTTCACTTATTATGGGGTAATAGATATCTCTCTTCGTGATGGAAAAATTTCCGTCTTCATCTGTGAATCCTGAAGAATAGTGCATCATAGCAACTTCTCATTTGTTTTTTAAACCCTATTTCCCGCTGAACTTATCGATTGTTATACCAACAGCCTTATCTGTCGTCTCGAAGTGTTCACTGTACGGTAGTATCAACCCATATATTTCCTTTCTCGACATTGAAAGAGCTCTTTTTTCCATTCATTTTCGGTGACTAGTTGGAAACTCTCATAATAATTCTCTTCAGAAAATGTTTTCTGGCGATCTTTTCTTCCAGTACCATGCATTCTTCACGCTGTATATGAACGGTGTATTTCCTTTCCGACCGAGGGCCATTTTCCAGCACTTTTCTATGCTGTTCTTGCACGTTTCTCGTTTGCTCTTCAAATTCCTGTTTGTGTTTCGCTTCCATATTGTGAATTAGCTCTCGGAGTCTGCGGTTTTCGTCAAGTTCTCGTTTAGGATTGTACATTTCTCTGACCACTTAAATATTCAATTTCTGCTTGTACTTTTTTCAATATGCCTTCTAGTAATTTTCCTTCGGGCTGCTGGTACTCCCATTCTAGTTCATCCTGGCCTATGTTTTCCATTTGTTCCTTTTCTCTGTTGTCGAGGTCTTTCGTCTTTGGAATCCCGCTGGTAGTTGGTCTCCTAAGTTAGGTAGAGACAGAGTTCTGGGCCTAGTCGGAGTCCTCTGTTCAGTACTTTGCTCTTGAAAGGATCCAGGGCTCTTTGGTCGACTCCAGCAGTATCTTTACCTTCTCCGGCCAGAAATGCCACCGTGGAAGAGCCGCAGTCGCTGGTTGATGATCCAGAAGGGCCTGTTCCAACACTCCCTTTCTGCCCCAGTACTGGGTTACCGACACCCTGCACCGTAGGATTTGAAACTTCTATGCTTTTGTCATGATTATTTTGTTTTGGTATCCCTCTATGTCTGGCTTTTCACCCTCGCCCCGTACGGCAAGGAAGGCCCTACCAGTAGCAGAGCTACAGCCGGCATGGCTCTTTGGATCATCAAAGCACGCAAGCCCCACCACCAAGACAAGGTGGAGATACCGCCGATGGGGTGGTTTCAAGGTCTTGCTTGACTGTGTTTGATGCCATCTGCACCACACCATTGCCCGCTTTGAAAATTCTTCCAGATGTACTCCCTCTCCACATTTTTATGGAGAAAGAGGCTAGATGGGCAACATACAAAATTTTGCACATTGCCAATTGGACAAAACAAGGACAAAACACAAGTTCTACAGGAAAATCCCTAGGGCACTCTAAGAACGGTGCCTGTGCAAAAGTAGTGAACCATGTCGTGATATATTTTTTAAATAAAGTTTGTGGAGATCAAATCGTAAGTTGTGGTTTATGAAATGACTATGGATCTTTATCAAGTAACGGCCGAATCAATCAGAAAAAAAAACCATATTACACTCTTCTCGAATAGATGGCTATTGATTCACAAATGAATCTAAAGGACATTCATTTTGTGGTACGGGTGTGTATACAGTTGTGTATTAAGGTTGTGTATACAGATGTGTACCCAGAACAGGCATGTCAATCTGCAAAGATACCCATGCGACTATATTTCAAGTGAAAATCTACGCTTTTGATTCATGTGTGACAAGATTGGCGGAAATAAACCATAAAAACATAATTTCAGATAGTCAAGTGGCTCTGGATGCATTTGATATTGAACTGTCAAAAATAAAACTCTCCTAAACCGCACCAGCCTGGAAGGTAATGAACCCGGTTGACTTTCGTTTAAGGGAGAGCGCTATAAATGGTTTCATTGCATCAGAACCTGTTATTACTATCACTTTATTACTATCACTTTATTACTATCACAATGAATACCTGGACTGTAAGAAGGGTTTAGACTTGTACCGAAATCAAAATTGGACTTTTTCATTGACCTTTTTTGGGTTTTACCACTTTTAAACTTCATACAAGTGTAGAAATAACTTTTGTTCAATATTCATCATCATATGAAGACTCAGACTGTCGATAGTGCATCAGAAGATGACTATCATGACCTCCCGATGATGCTAACTTGGTTAGCAAAACGAGCATCAAGAGGCAGTTCTTAAGTTCTAGTATGAGAACAGTATTTTCAGTAGATATATTGTTTGCTAGAGGAAATAATTTCACCTATTAGGATTTTCAATGTTTGGAAGAGTTAAGTAGCTGAATTTATTTTGTTGAGTTTGAATTGGTGTGATCCACAATCAAACCAGTGCAGGATAGAATAGACCTTTCATTTTGCACCTAACCTAAGCTAAATGACTCTGTTTCTCCTGATACGACGAACAGTTCTAAAGTGCCAAAGCGTATCAAAATATTTGCGTCAATTGAGAAAGAATATATCCTCATATCAGACTGAACATAAATTTTGTGACACCCCTATTAGTTAATATTGAACTCGTAACAAAAAGCTTCAGAAAAAACTTGAGCATCGAACTTCTCGATATGAGCAATAATTCATGTATTAAAATTCCATGTTTGGTTACAAAGCGAGGGGGTGTCTCTCTGAATATCGTGTTTTATTACAGTTCGTAACACTTTGCACCCCCAGCAAAAGTACGCGAGTGAAATTTTACAACAAAAGCCCGAAGGCAATAGCAAACAGATGTTATATTTGAATATTTGTACCGTCTAACGTCTGCACACCTAATATCGTCATGCAAAACATAAAAACGACACGAATTATCATCCCTTATACAACTTTTAGCTTTATTTTCACACATAAACGCCATAAGTCTCCAGAATGATCGTGTTCGGCAACTTTAATGTTGATGTTGTCGCAAAACGGTTTTGAAGATGGCCTTGTGAGATGGTAATTATTGAAGTACTGTTTGAATGTGGTTGACAATGTTTATTGGTGAATGTTAAATTTTCTGAATTCCGTTGCCTCAGTGTTAAAAGATTTGAAATGTATGTGCTGAAATTATTGAAAAATTGTTCGAAAATTGTTCGTTCCGTTAACCAGCTGACGAACGTCAACCCTCAGAAGTCGAAACTTGTGCGAGCAATGGATTAACGGGGCCTTA
>WOGR01007847.1:0-12158 GCA_015342045.1 Leptinotarsa lineolata | reverse complement strand
ACTTTTCATTTAAAATTTTAGGGTTGTTACTCACCCTCGCTAGGGGGTTGAAGGCACAGGTAGAGAAATACATCCAAAATGTGTTCCCCTCAAAAGCAAAATTGACCTGTCCGAGCATTTTTGCGTTAAGTTACAAATAAAGGAGAAAAGCAAGGTGCATACTTTTTTAGACAATGGAAGTCCGAACTGCTGAAATGCATACTTTTCGTTGGACCACTCTGTATAGATACATACCGAAGAGAATCCAGAGAACTATAACAAAAGATCTACTGCATAAACAGTGGACCTGGCAACACTGGAATTTGGAAGACTTACATATAGACATCAACAATATAAATACATCTCTATAACTCAATGTATAGGAATTTTTCTCAACACCTCAGGTGGGTTCTTGCTCAAACACAAATATTACTTACCAGGAAACAACACGATCTGCAGGTGTACCTGTGAATAAATTTTGGAAGAGGCGCGAATGACAATTTGACAGTTTGATATAGTGTAAAATGGAATTTTGAATAGAAATAAACCAACATGAACATCGAACTAACTCTAACTTAGGTTCTATGTTGTCCCGAACCACGAAATGACTTTCAGAACGCACTCTTAGTTTATGTGAAATGTCTAGTACTGAGCTTGAAACATTCGTTTCACTGTTTGATGGCAATATCCATGAATAAAATTTCATTTAATGTCTAGCATTCCTCTTTGGACAGTTATTTTTTATATGTGCATATATTATTAAATTTTAGATGAATGGTAAATATCTGGTTTTCCTTTCTGTATCTGTATTCAGTGAAGTGAATAGTGTATATGATCTGGACTCTCCTCTTGCTATTCTGCAAGTCGGAACTTTCTGGATAGACTCGTTGGATGGGACTGGCTTTCTCAGGTAGGTGACCCCAAAAACTCGTTCTATTTACTATTTTCTTGATTAATTAGATTTTGGGAGCACAAAATTAGTGTGGCTTCACTCTTCGGTAGCCTCAACAAGAATCCTTTGTTAATAAAAAAGTTGAAAATCGTTCACTATTCTTAGTTACCAACCATCAATTGTTATAACTTCAAATTTCTAAATTTCGTATTTTAAAAACTCTTTACTCTACAGTTTTGATACTTACTTCTAAATTTAGATAATTCTTTCATCAACAATTCCACAAATCGTGTCCAACCTTGCTTATGTGTAAATATATGAATTTTGCGTTAGCATCATTTTGTGCTTGTAACTAGGGAAGCGGTTTATAACGATGATTCACAAATATTTCATCATTTTTGAATATTTACAACAATTTTATGATGCATCTTCCAATGTTATCCAACAGATACTATATTATTTCAAATTGACATTAGTTAACACCTCCTCTCTGTTGTCTATTGTGTGAAATTATAAATTTTACATACAAATTTTGAATTTATGACAATTTATCAGGACCACTGAAAACTGAACACCTCATCAATCTTATAGAAGGCTTGGATGACAAGTGAATTTTTTACTTTGAACTGCAACTCTTCTATTCGAAGGTCTTTCCACTTACTAGGCAAAGTGTTATATATTTTTATAAAAAAAAATTGTTTGTTTTGCTGTGTTTTGATAACTCATCTTCTGTAGCCTGATGATGTCTTCGTGGTTTGTGTCATGATTGTGAATACTGGAGTCACAACTATGCTTCTTTTTATTTTCATGTATATACAATATTGCTTCTAGAATATAAATGGAAGGTAATGTAACTAGGTCCCATTTCAAAGATTGGTTTATCATGGGTTTTGGAATCAAATTCTTCGTAATCTCTCGTTATCTTTTTTTTGAGAATGAATACTTCACTTGCATGTGAGGAAGCACCCCATATCAGTATTCCATAGAATGTGGCAGTGAGCCATACCAAAATATGCAATTCTCAATACATCATTTGAAACTAACCTCCTTAGTACTCTCAATGCGTAGCGACACCTGGAGAGCGTTTTACATAATGATGTCATATGTCCATTCCAATTCAATTTGTTGTCAAGGTGGAATCCTAGTGAACACATCTCTTTGTCACCGTCAGACATTTGGGATATATTTGCGATAGTTATTTCCTAAATTTTCACATGTCAACTGATCTAACCCCTCCACTTGTTTGTTACTTATGATAACAAACAAGTGCTGTATCAATATAATAGGAAAATCACTTATATAGATAATAAATGAAAAGGGACCAAGTATGGATCCCTGAGGTATTCCATGCTTGACAATTTAGGTATAAGATCTCACATTGTTATATAATATATATTTGCAGCCTGTCTGATGAAAAATAATTTATTAGGTCATACGCTATGCCTCTAATACCATATTTTTCAAGTTTTCTCAATAATATGTCATGTGAAACACTGTCAAATGCTTTAGATAGGTCGCAAAGAAGTAAGAGAGTGCAGATACCCAAATCTTTATCATGATTCCAAACATTCCGGAGTGATACCGAATGATCTTGTAAAGAGGATAAATGAAGTGAATTTTTAGAAAAACCGGTTTTATTTTTTCTGTACAGAGAGTGACGTTGCACCTACGCACAGACCAAATTGTCATTTGACATTTTTCGACAGAGTGACTTGTCATTTTTTGTTTCTAACGTTCTAAGCTGTCGTCGGTTGCAGTTTCGGGTTAATTTATAAGAGTTCTTGATTTCATATATATTATACCTTATTTAAATTGAAGTGAGTACCACCGAAAAAATAATGTTTCATATAATTTCAGTGGAGTTTTATTCTTGAAAGTTCAATACACAAAATATAATGGCTGTGTCATGAAGCTAACCCTAATCTCTAATTTCAGATGTTCCTAACAAGAAGTGAATATGACCGAGGGGTTAATACTTTCTCTCCTGAGGGACGCCTATTCCAAGTGGAATATGCTATCGAAGCCATTAAATTGGGTTCCACAGCTATTGGAATATGCACCAGTGAAGGAGTCGTTTTAGCTGTTGAAAAACGTATAACATCCCCCTTGATGGAACCCACTACAATAGAAAAAATAGTCGAAGTCGACAAACACATTGGTTGCGCAGTGTCTGGCCTTATGGCTGATTCACGAACAATGATAGACAGGTTTGTATGAATGTTACTCTTGAATGTATTACCCTGCATATTACTGATGTTGATAGTGGTAGACCAGTACATACTATTTGTACTTTAAGAAGTAATAAGTCAATACAATCAACAACTATTATTGTTTAATCACTGCAAAATAAGAAGGTATAGATTCAAGTAATGACCTGATGAAATTTTATAAAGGAATCCAAGTAGGACAACCTTTTGAACTGATTCCTACTAACCTGATAGAATTGGAAGAAGGGACTGTGCTTTAGACTGTGGTTGAAATGAAGCTTCTACCAAATATATCATGAACTACTGAGGTAGTCATCATGAGTGGTATATGCCTTGACTGTGAGAAAGAAGGTTATATCTCAAAATCTACAAGTTCCATTCTACTGCGGCCTAACTTCCGAATTTTGTTCTCTCTAATCTTTTATGAATAGGTTGCTTTCAAAATAACAAATATTTCAGTGATGCAAGTATCAATTTTTTCTACAAGTTTTATATTAATTTTGGTGCCTCTGCAACATCCTTAGTTTAATTTTTCAAAAGCATTTGATATTTTTTGACATTGAATTATTCAAATTGTACCTCTTGAACCAAAAGAAGTTTGGAAAGTTCCAACAGACTCAAATATGGAGGAAATCTAGGAAGGTATCCGTCAAGATTTCATTCTGTGGCCAATTTTTTTACTGAAAATCAATAATATCACACAACTGGACCCAACTGCTCCCATCATATCATTCGCAGATAACAACACTCTACTGACGCATTGAAAACAAAATGGTTGAAGCTTTCACGGCCAAGATTTTCAGTGTCACCATTTTCCGGGTTTGAAGGCTGTAAAATTTTGGGAGTTCTTCTTGACGTTTCGTTGGCTTAAGTGGCTGCTTCTTCAGAGGTTTATACATTCTATGTTTATCACAGGAGATAAACAATATATGAATTTCTGAATGACCATATTTTAATATAATCCATAAACCATATTTCAATATGGTTATTTACCTGACCATATTAAAATTATAGCAGCTAATTGTGAGTTTTTGAAATCACTGAAATGCTTATTGTTTGATTTATCTTATTACAGTTCAGAAGAGTTTTACAGAGATACTTTTTAAAAGTAACTTTGAACAAATTTAAATATACTGACAGAGTTTCGTGTTATTCTCTCTGGTCTACCCATGTTTAGATAAAGTGGTTTATATGGTTTATATATGCATATGTGCATAAATGTTTTATATTTTATGCATAAGCTATTTTCAATATTTTTATTACATACCTGTTTGGAAAACCATAACCGCAATTTTGTACTAGTATCATAGTATATGAAGAAGTTTATCAGCATTATTAATAACACCTCTAGTTCTTTGGGCATATTATTATTATCATTAATTTTTTAGAGCTCGTGTAGAATGCCAGAACCATTGGTTTGTCTACAATGAAAACATGAGTGTAGAATCATGTGCCCAAGGTGTGTCCAACTTGGCCATTCAGTTTGGGGATTCAGATGATGATGGAGCAGCTATGTCTAGACCGTTTGGGGTTGCCATTTTATTTGCCGGTATTGATGAGAAGGGACCTCAGCTGTACCACATGGACCCATCTGGTATGTATAAGAGCTATATCTAACTATTTTTTAATAAATTGTGAAATATTAGTGGACGATGTGGAAGATTAAAATAAATTCATGACTTGTCATATTTGAGAACAGTTAGAGGCCATCAAGGGTTTACAAAATTTTATTGAATACTCCAAATGCGAATCCAATCCAAATTTATCTACAGTGTTGTTCAAATGTTTGATTAAAGAATATGCAGAATTGAGTACAATGCAAACTTTTTGAATATTGAATACATTTTCTACTTTTGAATGGGTTATATTTTTGTTCAAAGATGTTCCTGAAAACATAACTTTGGTAGATGATTGAATACCATTTATTGTGCATGAATCATTGCTAAAATCTAAGATAAATGATTCAATTGGAATAGATTTCGATTTATTCAGAATGTTTATTGCGTTGACACAAAGCACTGAATTTATCCATTATTGTATTTATTTTTTCGTATTACTCTGCTCCGTTTACTCGCTTGACTATAAAATTGACCTATTTTTTGATTCCTCATATTATTTACTGAAAGGGAAATATTAAGGGTGGGAAGTTTTCAAATTGACACCCTGTATAAGAAATTTCCGACGACTCACGTTTGTATGGCATTTCTCTCCATCGCAAAAATTAACTGTTTTGTTTTCCTCTTCATTTTTAGGCACATTTGTCCAATTCGATGCAAAAGCCATTGGCTCTGGCTCAGAGGGGGCCCAGCAGAGTCTGCAAGAAGTGTATCACCGCAGTATGACACTGGAAGAAGCTATGACTGCAGCCTTGACAATTCTCAAACAAGTCATGGAAGAAAAATTGAACGCTTCCAATGTTGAAGTTGCCACGATGACTCCGAAAGGTTTATTCCACATGTTCACGAAAGAGCAAGTGGAAGAGGTAATTGCAAAATTGTCTTGAATTGAATCCTAAAGTGGAAATGAGTATTTTTAAGTAATTATGGATGTTCAATTGAGTTTTACATTACTTTTTTTGTTTATATACACTAAAGAATAAAATCGGAAGAAAGGATGAATAATATCCAAACAGTTTTTTTCAAAACTCCCATCTCAAAATTGGTAAGTTGGAATATTGAGCTACAGTAATGAGTTTTCATACAGATGGTTAGGAAGTTTTTTCACCCTGATTATATAGGATGGCCCAAACAGAGACGTACAAAATTATTTTTTAAAGAGGACACCTCAAGATCTATCAGAGTCACCAACTTTTTTTTTGAGAGGGTATTTTTTCGTAATTTTTTTCATGAACCTTATAAATTATTTTTTCAGGCATAAAATGAGTAACTCTCTGAAATTACAGTAAGGTACGAGAATTGTTTTAGATATTAATAAATCCATGTTCCAACAAGTCAGAGTTGATTTCAATAAGAAATCTTAAAGATAGTTCTTATTTTTCAATTGATTTCATAAATTTTCGGAATTAAATAAGAACAGGGATAACTCATTTATTTGTTTTGGGTTCATTTTTCTTTAACAAATTTTTCTTATCATTTTCATTCTTATTCTTTATTCTTCAATAATTCACAGAGTTTAGTTATTCAGTCATAGCTCTTCTAACCTCTGCATTGTAGTCCTGCAATAAGAGTGAATTTTAGAAAAGTGTATAAATTTCTAATGTGTAAACTCACTCTATGAATCTATAAATCAGTAGAGACGAGACTGTTTCATAACTCGGCTTCTTTATTTTTGACTCCGTGTATTATTTTCCCCTTGTATTATCTATTTTCCCTCCTGGAGTTGTCGAAGCTTCTCAGTATTAGGTACATTATAGAGTGCAGTTTCCCAAATTCATTTTTCAGAGAATCTTGAAATAATTTATATCTCTCCTAATTAACAGTAATCTATCACCTGAAATCGATAGGATGTAATTAAAAATTCGAATATAAAATCGAAAAGAACCTGTACCAGTCAATACTTGAAATTCATTTATTTTTCATTCAGTCACTCTATGAAATGTTTTATGAATGGCATTTCTTCCATTCCAAAAAATCATAAAAGTCATTAACATTTTCGGTAGATGGAGGAAACATCTCTGGTTAAAATTTTTTCAAACGCATTTTCGCGGGTTTTCTTACGAGAATATCGCCAATCTTTGTAGAAAATGGGTATTTAGTTTAGTTTCCGTACTGGCACTTGTTGATAAAATTTCCAAGATTACTGAGTCAGGTTTTGATTTAAGCTCTACGAGACCACCCTACATCGAAGGTACGTACCATATTTTCATTTATGTAGGCCTTTTTTTTGTTATTTTCATCCTAAAATCACCATACACCTTTGCTTGCTAATTTTTGTCGGCTCAGCTTGCTGCACCTACACTTAGTCATTAAATGGTAGATTGTGGTGCTTGTAGTATCTTTGTTATACCTTACATCTGGAGTCACAAGTCTGGATTTTGTGCTGCCAAAAACCCAAGAACCTGATTAACCAGAGAACAGAGGATATCACCACCAAATACTTCTTATAAAGTTGTTCACCACCACGACTTGCAGATAAGCTTAGTTGTAATTTGCATGTTTACTTTTATTTGTTCACTCATATGATCAACTCATATGAAATGTTCAAGAAAAAGGTCAGAACTTGGCTGTTCACTATTCCGTTAGATACACTAGAAAGTTTTATAGCTACAAGCAGAGTATGTTATAGACTTGCATGAGGTGCCTGCGTGCCTGGATGTTTCTACTGAACGTTTCGAAGTTCCCTGAAGAAAATTCCATTTCCTCTTTCCTTCTCGGCTCAATGGCCGACCTCGATCTTAGCGGCTCCGCTCGCATTCCTAGAATTTGGCGAAGGCTTCCCCTTGGTACGCTCTGAGTCCTGGAGGTCGCTTCTCCCTGAAGACGACGTCCATCTTCGGCGAACAACGTCTCCTGACGTTCCTTGGCGAAGGTTTCCTCATCCTGGAAAATATCCCTTCTGCGTCTCTCCGGAGTTTTAGCTTTCCTAATCCGCTTCAAGATTACATTAAATTCCGAAGTATTATCGCGCTTTGATGACGATGTCCTTTGAGGCGTTTCGAGGTCTCTAGCGACTCGAACTGCAGGTGAATCAACAGTGCTCGGGTGGTGTCGCTCTGCAACCAAGGATGAGGCACCGAAGTCCTCGTTCTCGAAAGAGATACGTCTGGACGAAGACAGCCTCAGACTAGCCATCCCCGCCGGAGTTCTTGGAATGCTATGTCCTGAGAACACAGATTCCAGCCTACTCTTTGCTTTGTAGGATTTTTGGAGAAGGAACGTCTAGCAGGAACCTGAACAGCATAAAACCAGAATTAGCTATATCAAAATTCTTTGAAATAGTTGTCTGCTTCTCTATCAAATCCACTGTGTCCAGAGTATGCACTGGATCACTAAACTCCAACAAGTTCCGCCGAAATCTGCAACCATAGCTCTCCAATAAAATTTTCTCCGAATTTTCGCTTCCTGCAACTCCTAGTTGCAGGAAGCGGAATTGGCTCAATTGGCTCAATTGGCTCTGAAAAGAGCTCAAGATATCGAAGTATACAATATCAAATCAACGTAGGTCCACTCGCAGAATCTCCAAAGTTTTCAAACCTGAAAACTTTTTCCAAAATTTCCCAAAGTTTCGGTAATATTTCCTCAGAAAATCTCAATATTCAGCAAAAATCTCTCGAAAAATCTTTATTTCAAGTTCGTTCAGCACAAGTCCAAGCTCCAAAACCAATTAGCTAACAGGGCTTGGGCATTCCTATCTTTATACAAAAGAATGGAATTCTCTCCTGCCAATCATCGTTCACCAGCTTCCTCCGCTGTGTGAATCCCCGAGATGCCTACAATTTTTTCCGGCCAATCAGGAAACACCACATCATGCTCGCGGGTTTACTTAACGTGCAACGGTTGTAAACGAAGTTCGGGTACGCTCGGTAACCTTCGGGAATTTCACTATTTGTTCTGGCTTCTTTCTGGTTGAGAAATCCATCCGAAAGTTATAAAAACTCTCATCACTAAAATTTGAATAAAATCTGAACCTTCCATGCTAGAAACCTGATTGAGGTATCAAACGAAAGCTATTGAGAAGATCTATCGATAAATTTTAGAAAAAAGCTCGATTTTCCTAGCTAAATAACTGAAAATGTCATCTTCAGGAAAATCAACATTTTCTCTATTTGAAATAAGCAAATGCTATTAATCTTGCAAAAGATTTCTCCTATCACTTATGAAACGATATTCCACAACTTGATTTTCATAAACCAAGCTGAAATATCCTAGAAAAACAGCTTTTTATACGTTTTCCATTTATTCTCTCAAAGTGGGCGGAGCTTGTACTGGGGCTCTTGGAACCAAAATTTCAGTTTTGTTTCACGAAAGCTGTTTTTGACAGAACATCTGGTTTGGATTCTCTTATGTTAGATTCAGATTAAGATGTCAGATTTCCCAGCTTTTATTTGTTATCAGCAGGAAGGGGATAATTTTTCCACGAGGGGTAGTAAAATAGTACATATACCTCTCTGGGATGTAAAAAAACACCCTTCAAGAAATAAAGTACCAATCAAAATTCAAGAAGTAATCGTGATGCCCTGTAGTAAATGAAGATTAAAGATTAAAACTGTTATCTAGGGGACCATGTTCAATAACGTAACAGAAAAACAAAAAAATCTAGATAGTTTCAGTCTGAAAATCAATAATAAATGTGTTACAAATCCGCACAGCAAATTGCAGTGACCACTTTGATACATCAAGGTATAGAACAGATACAGGTACTCCCTCCAACCAAATATGCCCAAATTGGCCATATCATCATAAAACTACCATATTCTGGAAACTAACCTGTCCTGATGAAGTACGGCGTACTATAATGGCCCTGCTACCAAAATTTTCATTTGGTGTTGATGAGATACCGACTATAATACTTAAACGTGTAGGGATCTTTATTTGTCATCCACTAGCCGATATAATTAATAAACTGAAACATTTCCTGATGCATTGAAAATTGCAAAAATTGTGCCAGTTCACAAAAAGGAAAAAAAATAAATATCAAACTATAGACCAATTGCTATCCTGTCAGCTTTTTCAAATATAATTGAACGCCTTATTTACAATAGGCTGTTGTCGTAATTCATTGTGAATGATATATTCGTAATGAATCACTACGGTTTCTCCCTAATAGATCCACCAAATCTGAGTTTTATGATTCACTTAACCATATAATTGATCAACTTGATATAGGAAATAAAGTAACTTGCATTCATTTTGACCTTACCAAAGCTTTCGACCTCATTAATCATGAGCTATCAATGCTAAAACTAGAGCGCTATGGTGTTAGAGGAAAAACCAATGATCTAATAAAATCTTACCCCAGCAACCGAACACAAATAGTCGAAATCTCATCTAAAAATAATTTAGAATCTTCGGTATACTACTGTGAAAAAGTACAAACAGTCCTGGAAGTGCCTCAAGGATCCATACTGGGTCCAATTCTTTTCTTGATATTTATCAACGACATAGGTTCCCAAATAGACATCAGCACAGTTTTCCTGTTCGCTGACGACATATCAGCTGTTGTATCAGAGAGAGATATTTATACTGTAAATGAAACATCCAATGTAACGGTGTATCGAATTGTTGAGTGGTGTGAAAAGAACTATCTTCTAATCAATAATAATAAACCCAATTATATAAATTTCAGAAACGGTACGGAAGCCCCACTACATATCAATATAGACAATTCCGAAATGGATGAAACATTTTCCTTTAAATTTTTAGTGATTATGATAGATAAAGAATTGCGTTGGACTGATCAGGTGGAAGCAGTAATGGGTAAATTAACGTCAGCTTGTTGTGTCATAAGATACCTCACATAAGTACTAACAATATCAAAATGTTTTATTGCGCTTATGTCCATTCGGTGATTGATTATAGCGTAATATTTTGGTATCATGCACCAACATTTAGGGATATATTCATCTATCAGAAAAAATCATAAGAACTATGCTTAACCTGAAAAATGATACCTCTTGCAGACAACTATTTTTTAACTTAGGAATTATGACTGTTCATATATTTACATTTTACTTGTAATTTTGATATAGTTTTAAGTATCATCTTTTATATGTAAATGTGTGTTTGTGAATTGTAACCTTGTATTTAACGTTGCTGATGTTTCATTGGAAACTCATGGCAGTAAATATATTATTATTATTTATGAAGTACTCTCATTTAAAGTACTTTCTTATTTCTCATTATTATTCCATTGTTGTCACCATAAAGTAATAATATGTCCTTCAGATGTAAAGAAATATTCGTTAGCTAATTGTCACTCTTTGAACTCCTCTGCTAATGCTGTAATTGTCATTTGTCAAATTAAATTTGGCAGCTGCTGTCACCAGATGCGGATTTCTCCACAAAATTTTGTACGCAGGCAATTCCGAAAAGGAGGTTCGTGCCGATCGCACAAAGGCCGGTCTTTTTGAAATCTGATCATTTGATATGCCTACTTATAGTTCTTTCTCATTTTATAGTTCCAGAACTAACTGAATTGTTTGAAATACTTTCCACTTGGTATTCTCTTCTCGATATATTGACTAAGAAATCTCTAATTTTATTTCGTTTTCTTAACTTCATCTCACTCTACGAGTATGGAATTTTTTTCAGTCAAGGAGAAAATAAAATTCGAGGTTTCAAATATAAAGTATAATGAATAAAACAACGACGCCGTGGACAAACATAAAAACAATGTGTAAAATCTTTAAAGAAATGTTAAATTCTATATAATGAAAGAAAATTGAACAAAGAAAATGCTGCCAATTTGGCTCTGCTATTTACTATTGACTTAACCTCTTGAACAACTACAAACGCACCAACTCAGTACAAAATACTTTCAGTTTCACTTTTACTTCAAAGAGAATAATGTATAACCTCAAATTTGCTTTCTTTTTTAATTATGATATGAACTCTAGCTAAACAATCCACACTAGGAACCCCACAATACATAACCTCTTTGCAAATAGGAAGTGAACTCTCTCTCAATATCAACTGATTAGTATATGAATAAAAACACTTACATAACGCCTCATGGTCAACCCCTAGGTTTCGTCGATTCGGTGTGTCTTCAACACCAATAATTTTATTTTAAATTCCCCTAATTTTCACACCACGCGCCTAAAAAATAACTCTCCTTTTTAGGCCACCATCCTCAACCTCGATGGCTGAGGAATGGCCGATTCCCTTCATGGCTCTCGCAAGACTTCAAGCTCTGAATCCCTGAGCCTAGCAGCGCTAGCCACAAAAACCTCAATCCAGCGTTCTTTAACTTTCCCAAGCGTATGATGATCGGTTGGATGCAATACATATACAGGCTGATTCACGGTGGATGGCACATTAGACGTTTCTGGTGAACCAGACAACGGATCACTTTGAAAATTTAATGGAGGGCATATTCGGACATTCTCTAGCCAACTAAAATATTTTCGACAATGCGGTGTTGCCGCTTCTATTAGAAAGCAGTAGCAACTTTGATTTTTT
>WOGR01007846.1:0-12160 GCA_015342045.1 Leptinotarsa lineolata | reverse complement strand
AATGTCTCAAAGGCTGCCAAGCTGAAGAAAAATAGCTTATCATTTGGCCTCGGTTGTTTGGAAAAAAAGGTTTCGGCTTGTTACTTCTTCGTCTTCAAACAAAAAAATGTGGGAACCTCCCAAAGAACGGAAGAAAACGACAATTGCAAAATAAAATCTTCACTTAGATTTGTAGATCATTCAAAGAAGTAACTTTCAGACACAAACTGGAGAAAAAAACCCTTTCGAAACTACTACTTTCATACAAACATTGAATTACAGCGTTGCACTGCACGATATCAACTTCGAGTACGGGATGATTGTTGATAACAAAATAGTAATCGTCCAGGATATCGAAAAATCATTCAGGCAATCTACTAGTCAGACTCAGGTACTGACTCTGACGAAGAAGTCAAACCATAAGAAGAAAATTTGGAAAATTAGGAAGATATGAAAGAATCAGGTTGAGTATACTCAAAAGTATACATAACATTACTGATCAAAACCTTACACTATTTTTGAAAATAAAAAAATAATTCATAACAATAATTTGTGGTTCCAATCAATTGTTATTGGAATTATGACAAATATACCCGAATAATAAAGAATAATTAGTTACGAAAATGAAAATTCAAGAAAAATTTGCAAGAAAATAAATTGATAGATGAAATACCAAATTATTTTTGAATGAAAAATTGCAACGGTTGCAAATTGAATCAATGAACATTTCCTCAGAAGTAAAAAAATTGTAAAACATCCGAAATGCTTGTTTTTTATAAAAAAATGCAGATAAAAACTGATTAATAGAAGTAACGAACTTGTTGAAAAATCCATCTGAAAGATCCATCAATTCTTTATAAAAATGTGTTCATTTTCATATCTTCCATAGTTGCAAAGTTATATAAATTTTTTAGTTCACACATCAAATGGCTCATGCAACTTTTGTAGTATATAATTTTTGAAAGTACAATAAGACATTTCCCAAAAAGTTTGAAATATATGATTGTTTTTGTGATTTTCAGTAGTAAAAAAAATAAAACGGTGTTAGAAATTTGCTAACGACAATATGTTCAGTTAATAAACAATTATCGATAAAAAAAACTCCGTTAATTTGTGAAGGAATGTCAAATATGATTTTCAAAATAGGAAACATTTCGTAACTGACCTTTAAGGCATTTGAAATATGAAAAAACAATTAAAAACAATAAAAAATTGTTTTTATTATAAAAACAATTCAAATTACCCAAATGTCGCTAAGAAATTTCAGTTCAATCCATCGAATATCTTCATTTGATACAAAAACGGGAATATGGTGGTGAATATACAAAAATATAACAATACGTCGATTAATAATTTTTTGTTAGTTTAAAAAATTATAATGATCAGAATAAAAGTAAGTGAAACATTGTTGATCAATATTTACGTATCCTCTTCAATAAAGCACTCAATGATTTTTACCAACAAGAATCAATTCTGTATGGTATTCAGAATATACTTTGATTTTTATGAATTTTCAAATTAATATTTATTAGTTAGAAAACAAACAATTTTTTGTGATGTACTCGCTTGAGAAGCCGCGTCCACATCCACAAATTTTCCGCGGAGGCATATTTTTGGCATTAAATCAAAATTATAAATAATGGAGATAGTTTCGTGAGGTGCGACTTTTTTTTGGAAATTTTAATGGTCTTTTTTTAAATTTTTCGGTTCTTTTCAGTTTTTGAAATTTATGCAGAAACCTAAATACCTTTGTTTCTACATCCTAATTTGTTGATAACTTTTGCAATTTTTCATGAACATTTTCAGCCCATTTTTTTATATTATTTCGAATCAAATGAATCATCGCACGTATATTTTCGACCATTATTTCTATTTTTCGCCATTTTCAACTTATGAAATGAGCTCAATAGTTTTCCCGCCAAAAAATCAATTTCTATCAAATTCATTTTCAATAATTGATGAAGATTTATAATATAGTATTGATTGTATCCGCAAATAATTCAAAATTTTCGAACAACTGATTTCTCATACAAATGTTACGATGGATATTTTGGTAAAACTGCGTGTTGTCTTAGTTGAGGCCAAATACAGAAGAAGAAGGAAAGATATATAGGGTCTCTTCCATAAATTGTTTCTGTGGTTATCAAACAGTTGAGTCACATCAATAGTCAGCTTGTATTACCAAAAGTTGTCACTTCACTTTCTATACGTTTCCGATATTGAAGGTTATAATCCATTGATCGTGTGCCCCAGGATTGCTGTTATTATATCAACTATTCTCTACGAGTTGTCAAATCAGTGCGAATACCTACTAGGATTTACCCAGAATGTAAGTTTCAAAAATGTATTACTTTAGTATGGTAGTAATTTTATATTTGCATTTTACATCGAATTTAGCAATTCATTTGAAAATCATGCATCAGTTCTTTTTATGAGAACATTTTAACGCCATATTCTCACAATATATTTCACGTTATGAGTCATTCGGTGTTCACAATATTTTATCAATGAATTAAATTACAAATTTCGTCAGGCAGATATAAGTGAAATTTTTAATTATCATTTTCAGTGGTTACTGGTCGAAAAACTGAAGCGTCATTGCTTTCAAAAACAAAAAGTGTTCCTAGGCTACACATTACGGCATTATACAGATGTTAGTGAAATTTCTAATTATCATTTTAGTGATAACTGTTCGAAAAACTGAAACATCATTGCTTTGAAAAGCAAAAAGTTTTCCTCGGCAACACATTTCGGCATTATGAAGATATTAATGAAATTTTTAATTATCATTTTTAGTGATAACTGGTCAGAAACTAAAGCGTCATTGCTTTCAAAAACAAAAAGTGTTACTAGGCAATACATTAAGGCATTGTACAGAGATTAGTGAAATTTTTGACTATCATTTTTAGTGGTAACTGGTCGAAAAACTGAAGCGTCATTGCTTTCAAAAACAGAAAATATTTCTTAGCAACACATTATGGCATTATACAGATATTAGTGAAATTTCTAATTATCATTTTCAGTGATAACTTGTCAAAAACTAAAGCGTCATTGCTTTTAAAAACAAAAAGTGTTCCTAGGAAACACATTACGCTATTATACAGATATTAGTAAAATTTCTATTTATCATTTGTAGTGATAGCTGGTCAAAAAACTGGAACATTATTGCTCTGAAAAGCAAAAAGTGTTCCACCGCGACATATTACGGCATTATACAGATATTAGTGAAATTTCTATTTATCATTTTCAGTGGTAACTGGTCAAAAAACTGAAGCGTCATTGCTTTCGAAAACAAAAAGTGTTCCTAGGCAACACATTAAGGCATTATACAGATATTAGTAAAATTTCTATTTATCATTTTTAGTGATAGCTGGTCGAAAAACTATAGCTCCATTGCTTTCAAAACCAAGTGTTCCTAACACATACTGAATCAGAATAAAATGAAATAATTTGTTCGATATTGTGCAATAAGACCCTTTTCGCGAAGGACCGATGATCGGTACTATCGAACAATATCAGTCGAATAAGCACATATAGTGCTAATAGTGAACTATAGTGATACGCTTCGAAATATCGATTGGTTGTGGGTACCTATGGTTTGATATGAATTAAAATATCGAATGCCTAAGTATAGATTACTATTATATATGAAAGCACAAAAAATCCACATGTTTCTTGGAAATTATGACTTTGAAACTAGAAATTTCGAGTTGAAATCGAAATTTCGATAGAAAGGTAAATAGTTAACGTAATGAATTCTGAATTCATCATGAAGAAATTTGTATATTACTTTGTATCATATCATATCGCTACCTGAATACAGGTAGTCAAGTAGTAATATTTATATATGATGGAATTGGCCGATACTTGATGTAAATCCATAACTAACGTATTCAAAAAACACTTTATTGCGAGATTTTCACTGAACAGTTTCACAAAAATACAACACAACAACAATTAGTTAGTGAAGACACGTGAATATGTTGGTGATATTTATATTTTCAACTTTATTTCGAAATTAAATCTCGAAAAAAAATTGAAATAATAAAATATGTGGCCTTTCTGCGCTTCCGTAGATCACAGATATATCGATGTATTGAAAAAAATCTCAACTAAAGGAGAACGAAGGTGTACAAACTAGGATGGTACAGCTTGTCAAATATAGAAAGAGGTTTGAGAATTTCTAATATCTTTCTCTCTTCCGCTAGTACCGTACAATCTAAAAGAGGGAGAGCAGAAATTCTGAAATCTCTTTCTATATTTGACAAGCTGTATATTAAATACTTTTTATTTTCGATTTCAATAAGACGTGACACTATCGACCAAAATGACCTGAAATAAATTTCAATGAATTGAGTCTATCAATATACCTCTTTCTAGAAAAATAATTATCTATGTACTCTTCTTGAAACATATCCCAATCCCAACTACCTAGTGAGGCAAACTGGGGATGACCTATCAATAACTTGGAGTAATCCTCATCCTACCTAGAGTCATTTCACTGACAATTGTTTGAATGAAAATATAAATACTTTGTCACGCACAGTTCTTTGCAATAAGAAATTTTGACCATTAAAATATAAATCCCTTTCTTAATAAATCTAACATAATATTTGATACTATGATGCAATTTCCAAATGAATAGTTTTATTTAATAACTTCTTTTCTGTTTTACATTTACTGTATTTTGACATACGTACTATTGTGAATCGAAGGATTTATTTCTGTTTTTACTTATGAAACGCATATTTCACTCAAATTTTATATTCGTGTATATTGGATACGCTCTTTATTTATTTGAACTGAAATATGGATTGTTCATTCCATAAAGGACAGTTGTATTGAAAAGAGAACGTTTCAAGGGGAGAAGTGGAAAGCATTTTTACAAATAAGTATTGTAATGTCAAACAAAACTCATTTTTGTGGAGAAAAATCAGTTTTTTATCGATCTTCTTCTGGGTATTTTTACCTTCCACAGTCTGTCGCGCGCGATTTTATATGAGGCAGCCGGCGGGCCTAGTACTTTCGAGAATGGATACTAGAAACTTCTTGCTTCGCATTGAAGCTTACCGACATCTATTGTATAGTTTGACAACTATCCGACAGGAAATAGTTACTGTCTAGTCCCCTAGATGGCGTTACACGAGGAAACGCGCGTTAAGCGTGAAGACTCTGTAAAGTTTGTGTTAAAAGCAAAAAATCATTTTTGAATTAGTCATCGCCCCCCTAGACCGCTTCAACGTCCCCCAATCTTCCCTGTGCCCTTTACTGCCCCCCTATAGGCCTTCAGCACCGACAAGAGGGCGTTAAGGCCCATTTTGAGAAAGAATACGTTAGTGTAATTACCTCTCAGTCTTACATTTGAATTATCAATATCAGAGCGGAATGTGATATTACGATGTAAATAGGAGGGTAGTTTAGTAATTATAATTTTGTGGAACAAACGAGCATCATGAAAACCATCCAGCAGTAATTAATTTATTTGAAATTCTTTCGCGTTTACAAACACCATATTTGAGTTTTAGGCAAGAGTTTTGAACTTTTTGTACTTTTGGACACAACTTCTGATACATATCTCAGAATTAAGGTTTTTCTATACAAAAGCTAATTGGTCACTATAGATAGTAATTGAAGGATGAATACATATTGATGAATAATTAACTCAAGTTATGAAGATGTATAATTTTATTTTGAATATCTCAAAAGTTGCACCGGTTGGTTCTCCCACAAAGTATTGAGGTGGCCAATGGCCAAGTTACAATGAATACGTGCCATTACCACCCTTAAATATTCATTTTTTTGTTGAAAATGAGAAATCATGTTAAAAACAAAAGTCAGATAACTAATCACACACAGAGGCAAGTAGACATTTGAAATATTATGATAATTATTATCAGTGAGTAAAATTAGTGTTTTTCATTTCCGTTTTAAGTTGAAATTGTGAATCCTTCGAACATAATACATTTTTTCATGTTTCAGGTCTGACGGATATAAATCAGGAGAAAGATCCAGCTTCGGAAACAATAGTTTCAGAAGTGGATATAAGAGTGGAGGTTACAGGGGTGGTTTTAGGGATAGAAATTCTGCAGGAGCAAACAGAAACGGTTCTAGGGGAGGTTATGGTAACAACGGTAGAGATCGATTTGGTAATGGACAAGATTTGCAAACAGTTGACTGGAACGAAATATCTTTGCAACCATTCGAAAAAGATTTTTATGTGCCCCATGAGTCTGTATCCAAACGATCGACATCTGAAGTGGAGCAATATCGATATTCAAACGAAATCACAGTTGATGAAAATGCTCCCAATCCAATTGAGAGTTTTGAGGAAGCCTGCTTTCCTGATTATGTGATGAAAGAATTACGCACCCAGGGCTATGAAGCTCCCACTGCTATTCAGGCTCAAGGTTGGCCAATTGCCATGAGTGGTCACGATATGATAGCCATCGCAAAGACAGGATCTGGTAAAACATTAGGATATATACTTCCAGCAATAGTGCACATCAATAACCAACAACGGTTAAGCAGAGGTGATGGACCCATAGCTCTGGTTCTAGCACCTACCCGAGAACTAGCCCAGCAAATACAGAAAGTAGCGAGTGACTTTGGCAGATCTTCTCACGTAAGGAACACCTGCATTTTTGGAGGAGCTCCAAAAGGTTCTCAAGCTCGCGATTTAGAAAGAGGAGTAGAGATTTGTATCGCTACTCCTGGTAGGCTGATCGATTTTTTGGCAAGAGGTACAACAAATTTGAATCGCTGTACTTATCTAGTATTGGACGAAGCTGATAGAATGTTGGATATGGGTTTTGAACCTCAGATCCGTAAAATTCTGAATCAAATACGTCCTGATAGACAAACCCTCATGTGGTCTGCCACATGGCCTAAACAAGTGGAGAAACTAGCCTCTGACTTCATGACTGATCCTGTTCAGCTGAATATAGGATCGATGGATCTGTCTGCAAATCATAATATTCAACAGATCGTTGACGTTTGTCAGGAATATGAGAAGGAACAAAAGTGAGTATTTTCTTTACTGAATTCAGAACTAGGAATTGATCATGACACAATATAAAAAAACATAGGCTTTTACAGCCAGAGCCAGAGTCATAAATTCAGCGTCTTCAAACTTGAAACATATGCTTTATAGATTGTGTATATTCTAACACCGTCATATTTCTCAAACAACTACCACCATCTCTCGGTCAGGCCGGGTACTTCTAGAATCACCTTCGTACAGCTGATCAAATCTAAGGCGGGACTTGAGAATTTCTGCTCTCTCTATTTCGCTAGTACCGTACCAGCTGAAGAGAAAGAGAGAGAGAGAGAAAAGAAATTCTCAAGTTTCTTCCTGCATTTGACAAGCTGTACATAATTCATTTTGGATCAATTCAATACAAGTTATGTTATACTACTGCTAACCTTAACTTATGAAGGAACATACTGATGTTTTCTTATTTTTAGACTAGGAAAACTCCTTGAAGAAATTGGGAATGCTGAACCAGACTCCAAAATAATCATTTTCGTGTCGATGAAGAAGAAAGTGGAAGCGATCACAAGAACAATCAAGGCGTATGGCTGGCCTGCAGCAACAATGCATGGAGATAAGACGCAACAAGAAAGAGATTATGTTCTGAGACAGTTCAGAAACGGCAAAATTACAGTTTTAGTCGCCACTGATGTGGCTGCTAGAGGATTAGGTGAGTTTGCTTCTTTTAAAATGTGCAATTGCCCAAGTATTTTGTACTGAGGAATTATTTTTTCAAAAAGTTTGGTAACCAGCTTGTGCCAGTCATTGAGTTCCAACAAAAAATTGAGCTGGCTTGACCAAAAATAATCTCAAGGTTACTGCTACTTACATATTTTTCAGATGTGGAAGGAATCAAACATGTCATAAATTACGACTACCCGAGTTCATCTGAAGATTATATACATAGAATAGGAAGAACTGGAAGATCTGATACCACCGGTACATCTTATACCTTCTTCACACCTTCTGACTCCAGACAAGCCAAAGATTTAGTATCCGTTCTGACTGAGGCCAACCAGGTAAGGACTTGAATTTTATAACAGTTTCATTTTTGACGAGCGGTCATTTGATTTTGCTTCTACTCTGTTAAGCCGTTTCCGTGAGAAATATTCAATTTTTCTATATAATTTAACTTATTCATATTCTTTTTATCATCTCAAAAATATTGTAAATGAAAATACATACAACTGAACAATGACATCAAAATAATATTGAAATCTTGACTGATTAAATTCTTTTTCGCACAATACGATTCAACAATATATTTTGATATTGATTAATTCTACTTTTTTCGGAGAAGATAATTATAACTTTCTAGGTGTTAAAAAAACCCAATAAAACGAAGTCTAATGTACTGAGACCAGATAATCTAGCGGGCTATTTCATAATACCCCTTTTTCCTATCAACTGATTTGAAAATTTTCAAAATCATGGAAATTCGTAGTGAAATGTGACGGTCCGTCGTGTTGAGGCAAAATTGTGCGAGATTTGTATATCAAGCCAAATTCTGCGGGTTTTGTATATTAATTTTGTGAGAAATTAAATTCAATGTCGAATTTTCGTAAGAAATATGGACTCATACTTTTATTGCACAATATCATTACCCTAATGCCCTCACATTGACCATTTGTGGTCGTTGAGTATTGTATTCTTGCGTACAGGGAGTATTTTTATCAGATCAATGATTTGACAATCAACATATCAGTACAAACAAAACATGGATTGTCTAAAAATGGAACGGTAGACATGAAATCAAGTGAACAAAGTGATCTCCATCTATTTTACGTACATGTATTCATGAGAATGGTATTTACCTTTTCAAAAATTCTTCGATACTGAAGAGTCCCCATTACTTGAATCCATTGAAAGTTTTCGCATTGAACATTCAAATTTCTTCAGGAACTGTAGGCATAACTAGATTTGATAAATCCCTCAAATGTCTTTTATCCTTTAGAGTTTTACTCTCTTCTGCTTGAAAAAGGTTCACGATATAAATGCATCTCATAGACCTACATACCGCTCTTTGAATCTGCATCATATCACCAACACCAAACAAATTTCCCTTCCAGGTAATAACACTTTCAAAAATCATTTTCGATAGATAACTTTTGATTAAATTACATGTGAACCTGTTCAATAATATACAATACAGTCGAGAGGCACTGTGTTTTTTGATAGTTCGTTGGAGTTGTAATATCAGTTTATAATTTGATTTCCATATTATGTTTATTTTGTATTTATTACTTTGTGGATAACTTGTACTTTTGCCATTCCTCTCCACCTGTTTCAGTTGAACGCGGCTTGTAATATGAATCAAACCAGAAAGGTTATTAAAAAAATTTAATTTTTTTTTAATACGGAAATAACGAGTTATAACGTTAAACAATGATTACTCTTTGTCCACCTGGTCATATCGACATGTAGGGATTAGTAAAACACTATATTGATTTCTGAGTTGGAAATTACCCGTTTTGTCAATTATGTCACTCTATTCTCAAACTCCCTTGGTTACTTCATTCCCAGTTGATAATCAGAAAATGAAAGACTCCACAAGAGTCGAGGACAAAACTTGCCTCATAGGGTTTAAATCAGCGCCGTTGGCAACGCATACATTTACTTCTAACCTCCTAGCTATTTTTCTCATTCCCATTATTTCCCAATTCTTATATGTTTGTAAGTAAATCTCAATGGAATATTCCCAAATGAAGTCCGTGACTGATATTTCAGTAATTGAGAAATGTTATTTCTGAATTATTATATTTCATCAATATTTTTTTATGTTATAGGTGGTGAATCCAAAACTAAGCGAGATTGCTAATCGTGCTAGTCGATATGGAAATAGTTCAGGAGGTCGATGGAATCATGGAGGAGGTTACAGGGGAAAGGAAAACTTTGGAACTTCATCACATAAGAGATTCGGTAATGGTCGTGGAGAATTCAACAAGCAGAGACGATTCTGAAAATAAATTTAGAGAATAAATTAAAATGATATCACAACTCTCTTTTTTATTTCTTGCCTTTCATTTTCAGCTCATCAGTTGAAACATAAATATACTGCTCTCAGTAAACCATTTTATTCTTAGTGGCATGCAGAAACATGCAGAGAATTCGTCAAAAAGCAGTAGTCAATTGACTTAAAAAAATCGAACTAAAACTGACACTGAAACTAGAACTCTCACAAGGACTAAAAGCCACCTTTTAACAGTACCGTGGATGACCTACATAAGAGTTTAGTTCTTGAAAAGGGCACATTTGCTGTGTTTTATTGAATTTGTGAATTTGATTATTAGTTTTGGAAGAGTTTAAATTACAAAAACACACAGTTCAAACACGGCAAGGTTAAAATTTGAGTTTAAAAAAATCTTCATAACTAGAGGTACGAGAGATATCAGCAATATAACGAATTACTGTTTTCTGCGATGAGAACACATCATTAAAACAAGTGGATGACAGTGTCTCCCTCAATCAAGACACTCATCGATGTACAGGTCCAGAAACCTTACACATGATACATTCTCCAGAACTATATCATTAATATTTACATCATTGACGTTCAAAACAATAATAACAACTATTGGTATAGAAATTCTCAACTATTGAATAATATCACAATTGGGACTGATTCACCTTCAGTTTCTATACTTTACTTTTTTTTACCATACATCAGTAATAAAACAGAATTTTCAAAAATTTGAAAGTGAAAATAGCCTTCAGAACCGTTTTAACCATTGATAAATTGTTTTTAAAACTTAAGGATGAAACTCCTACAAGCTTTTAATCTCAATTAGTTTTTATTCCACTGTAGTTCAAACTGTAGTGATGAATATATTGGTCAAACGTCAGGACTACTCAAAGAGAGAATCACTCCACATAAAAGTGATAGTAGATTACATCCTGAGAGGTGTGCTCTCAGCAATCATGTTTCCAATGAAAGTCATAATATGGACTTTAATTCAACCAAAATCCTAACAATTGGAAGAAACACATCTAAAAGGTTGTTTTTGGAAATGTCATTTATTTTAATGTCATTTATTTTAGAGTTTTATTTTGAGAGGCTGTTGTTATAAATTACTCAAAAAAATCCAAGGGGTGAGTACTGCTACCAGAAGTCAGTGGCATTGAAAAAGATCCTGTCCACTTCGAAAACAGCGGCTTTTGCAAGTACCCGTCTACCCATGTCCTCACTTCATTTTTTGATTTTCTACTTTTCTTAGCGGGTATCATAATGTTTTCAGTAACGTTAAAGCTTTCACCATTATTACATCATCTCCCAGATCTTGACCTTTACTTTTATATTCCCCTGCTTTGCTTCTGCTAACAGCTGATTTTTATTTAGCGGATCAGTTTCATTTGAGTCCTCTTTCCCGAAATCTTCATCCCGTATTTTTCCAGAATCATTAGGTTGAATAATGTATACATCATATTGATTAGGATCATCATCATCAATATCTTCTAGCTCTGCCAATAATTCATAGTTGTAAGTGGTCGCTGCCTAAAATTTTAGTGAAATAATATTATACACATATTCTACACATAATGAAAACTCTTTCTCACAATGTTTGTTTGCTCATTTTCAAGTAAACTAAACACTGAATTAAATCCAGCGCATGTAACAACAATTACAACATAACGTTTAAAAAAAACACTTATGTGCTGAGTGGGTCGCTGACGACCCACACAAGTTCGGTGACAACTACAACGGCATATTATTTTTGCACAGTAGTTCAACATATAACTGAATTTCAAAGATATTTCAACATATAATCTTTACTTATTTTTGGGAAAAATTGAAAACAATTACTTCGTGTGTTGTCATAAATTATGATGTAAGCTGGGTAATGGTAACTAAAAGTAAATAGTTATTTTTCTTTACGTCAAATGCTTAATGATCGAAACTTCTTCAAAAATTGCTTGAAATAAATATTTGGAAAATCAATTTTGTTTGAAAATAAAATTATAGGACTGAAAAACAGAACAAAAAATTAAATGTCGTTTACGACCCACTGAGCTTTAATGGGTTGAGATTGTATTTCTCTGACTCCGAAAAAGTTTTTCTGATAACAGGGGTGATGAATGATCATAATTTGAAATTGGCAGTGAAATGGTCGAATACTCACTATCCTATCATGTTGGGGTGTATTTCAAAAACAA
>WOGR01007845.1:0-12160 GCA_015342045.1 Leptinotarsa lineolata | reverse complement strand
AACGCTCTGACTATTATTTCGCTCCAAAGCTACATAACATGCTTCTCCCCGAAGTAAAACAAAATCCCTACACTTCCGAAATATAAAAAATACATAAAATAGTTTGTTATTATAAATGATTCTTCCATAAACAACTTATTTAGACATACTTGATAGATATTTTCAAATTCTACCATAGAGAGACAGACAGGAGCACAATACAAGCCATCTGCGCTTAAGTTGCTCCCCTCTGACTCCCAGTGGTCATATAATTATGCTAACTAAAATAAATTGAAATTGAACATTTTGTCGTGAAACAGTGAAAATATCACAAAGTGTTACTTGAATACTTTTTGTAGATTTATGTCACATAGTAGATTTGTATTATGAAGAAGTGAGATCTACAGGGTAGAAGACATTTCTGAATTATTTAAATACTACCTGAAAGGCCAGATATGGGTAATTCATAATTCACTGAGTTCTAGTAAAGACAAGTATCCTACCGACTGCGCCAATTATTTCGAATGATTTGTTTCGAGACTTTTTAAAAAACTTTATTTGAACATGTACAGCAAATGACTACAATTGAATGAATGACATTAGAAAACAACGACCTGGTCTGGGAACATGCATTGTAACGTTATATCGGTGTAGTATCATTTCCTGATATAACTCACGGTTTTTCCTAACTACGATACGAAACTTCAGACGGTGATTCGTTAGGTCGTTTTAAGAAAAAAGTTTCTATGAACATGTATGTCCGAAGTCGCTTCGTTTCTGAGATACAGGGCGTTGAAGTTAAAAAAACGGTATTTTTTGGTTGAAATTTGCTACAGTTATTTGAAGTAATGAAGCGCTTATTCAGCCCGAACTAGATTGAAATTTCTAGGTCCAGTGGCGTCTCAGTGGACACTACAGCTAACAATATTAATAAAGGAAAGAACGCCACTGACTTTTTGGAAGTTTTCAATTTTTTCAGATTGAGCACCTAGAAATACTTTTTCGTCGCCTGTGTTTTCTTCATATTAAGCTTGGTTTTCTAGAAAAAAATCACTTCTAAAAACCATCCATGGACCAAAAGTGAATAATAAACAATCTCGACCTTAAAGTAAATAAGCAAAATGTCCACCTTCTGATAAAATATATGACTGCAATCGATTTGTCATTGATTGACACGCTTAAAAATTCCTGTAGTATTCCTTATGACATTGCAATTGTCAATTATTCGATTCCTCAAGTCATTCATGTCTAGTACCGGAGTTTCATAAGCGAGAGCCTTCAGATGACCTCATAAATAGAAATCTAGAGGATTCATATCAGGACTGCAAGTTGGCCAATTTTGATTTCCTACACGTCCACGGTACACGTCCCGACATCACCTATCATAATCGTAGGTGTAGTCGAGATGCTGGCGAGAAAGAACACTAAAATGAGCTGGAGCTGGTAGAAAATATGAGTCAATTAGATAGTGACCAATCATTCCTACCCAAATGTTCAGCAAAAATTGTTGCTGAAAATGACTTTCTGCAATAACGTGGGAATTTTCGTCGGCCCAAAAATGATCATCGTGAAAGTTCGTAATAGCATCTCATGAAAAATTTGCTTCATCCGTAAATGAATGGTGAACAATTATCATTGTGTGCCAACCAACTGTGAAACATTATTCTTGGGTGAAACTCCAGAGGCAGCAGAGCTTGGACCCGCTGTATGTGATGTAGGTATAGGAGATTCCTTTTTAGAACTGTCCATACGATTATGAGCTGACTCTCAGTTGCAGTGCAGCTGCATGTCAGCTCTGTGGCTTCAATTTTTTCCTCGAATAAGAAGCTAGTTATGAAGAATACACAAGCGACAAGAAATATGTATTTTCAGTTGATTGATCTGAAACAATAAAAATCTACAAGAAAAATTTAGTGACGTACTTTTTTCCCAATGTTGTTGGTTGTGGTGCCCGCTGAGACTCCACTCGATCTAATGTATTCAATCTAGTCAGGAGTAAATAAATGTCTTATAACTTCAAATAACTGTAGCAAATTTCAACCAAATTGGTGTAAAGGTATTCATAAAATTTTATAAATACTTCACTTCAACGCCCAGTGTCTCAGAAACATGAGGTTGGGTTTCAAACCTTTTTTCTTGGAAGAAATAGTTTTCTGATCATGACTGAACTCTGTAGCTGAAAGTTAAATCATGTTTTCCCATCTGGAAGCTGTTTCAATACTTTTTTATGCGTGATGGAAATGGTAGCACAGGAAAGCGAGTGAGACAATTGAAATGATGATAAAATGATATCGACACATTTTGAATTGCTCACCTACTCACCTGATAAAATAACCGATATGAGTAACACTACAAGAGCCCCAGAAAAGAGTCCGACTTTAAACGTGGTCCATGGACTTTGTTGTTCTCCGAGAGGGGGCACTCTCAATCGCTTCATTGCACGTTGCCGATCACCACCTTCTAGTTCCTGAGTGACAGCCGTCTCTGTTTCACGAATTAGTCGATCTATGTCTTTATTCGTGAAGAAAAAGGATCCTTCCACGTATTCCACCCTCCATCTTGCTCCGTAGTCGACAGATAAAAGCTTCATGAAACAAAATGAGTGAGTATGTATATATCTGTGGACGAATTATAAAAGAATAACATCTCTATAGTATCAAATTCATTTTCGTGAGCAAGTTCCATCCAGAGCAACAAAAAATTTGTATTCAGAAAAATATTATTCTGAAATTTCTATTCGTGTATGTATTTCAATTTTGATTGTATTTGTTTGTTTTACAATTCAAATTAGTGAACGATTTTTTCATACCTTATCATGTTTTTTCAGAATTTTTCTGAATCCTGTGAAATTAAGATTCTGGTAATTTTGTAAGAGTATCAAACTCAAATAAAATTCGCTAAATGCTAACTTTATTTCTTGTATTTTACGTGCAGGTACATTTTTTTTCTGAAGAAAACCTTTTCTAACAGAGCCTCTCTTCCCTCCAAATCCCACCTCCTGTGTTTCAGACAGTTCATTTTTCAAACTGGCATATTTTCTTGTTGCTTCTGCTAACTTTTCTGTAAACAAAAAATTCAGAAACTGTTTCAATATATATCTTGGAAGTGAAAATAGTAAGAACAAAGCTAGTGACGAGACTTGGGGTTCAGGTAGATTACGACCCAGTCGTCGAGTCATGTAACTTCAGTGTCAATTGGTTCTTGAAAATGGCTTCCAAGCAGAAGTCTGAACGTCTAACAGAAGAAAACTACAGACGCGGTTCAACACGGACTACCAAACTATTTGGGAACCTATGCAGCATACAGAGAAAGACTCTTATGACAATGATAATGATTCATTATTAATTGAAAATTTCAATTCATATATTCACGTCCATATATAGACCGTTTATTTTATAAAGTGGTAACATTGCTATATTCTGAACGGTAACGGAAACGAAGATGATTGAATGGGAAAAAAGGTAACTATCATCGGGAAAAATACAATGGTCGAAGAAAATTTACGGAAACTCTCGCTCTTCTCGAGTTATTAGTGGAAAACCAAAAATGCTTTCTTTAGTTTTTTTTTCGAATGGAATTGTTATTTCGGAGAATATCAAAAAATGAAAAATATTATTTTATCCGAAGTGTACTATGACGATGTGATAATAAACATTTGCTAAAACGTTTCGTGTCAACATGGCCACTATCAACTTTTTCATTAAATACGAAACTGTCTTCTTTATTACAGATATTGATGAAGCAATAAATTCGCAATCTAAGGGTATATCACATTCGATATTTTTATGGCGTTTTATTTGAAATAACTATCATTATCAGTGACAACAGTTTTGAATTACGGTCCTGCCGTTATTTCTTTTGTGAATTGTTTAAATTTCTTCAAAATATGATTCAGACAATTCAATACATTCGACAGGTAGGTATCCTAACACAATGAAAATTTGTACTTTTTCGTTTTGGAAATTTTTGTGGTGCCGTAATCCTTCTTTCAAGGCTTATTTCTCCCTAATCAATTATAATTCGTAGTATTTCTATATTTTTTAATCCTGGAAGTAATGAAAATATCAGTTTTTGGCCAAAATTCGATTGTTTCATAATTTGATATGATCCAGTATAGCATCTCAAATAATTTACCATCTTGAACACATAGGCTTTGCTTGGTTTCCATGGCAGAAAAAATGAATGCGTTGTTGATATCTGTTGAGAACTGTCAGACGTTTATGAACATATCAAAGATAAATTCAAATATTGAAAAGACTGATATGCTATTCAGTTATGCAAAATCAAATATAAATCAGCTTTCTACAACCCTTTATCTATGAAAAGATAAGATATAACATTCAAAAATCAAAATTTTGTGTTCCATCTAAAAAAATGAGAAAAAGTGTATTGTCTACTTTCGATTCCACTCGTATTGAGAAAATATTGTAGTCAAAATATTATTTCATGAAGAAAAAACATTTTCAAAACGGTAGAATAAATCAAGTTTCTGACTAAAGCGCTCGTTACATATCCATATAGCACAAAATACGTCTCATTCTATTCCAAAACAAACATTGATATATCACATTCCTGCTGATTACCCTGTATATTGGAAAATATTTCAGAACAATTCAGTGTATGATATCTCAAGCGTTTATACCAAATACTTCCACATCTTTATTTCAAACTTCTAATGGATGCACGATATGACATACAATGTATATTGGCCAAAGTTCTAAAAAATAAACTTTGCGAAATTTAAATTTTCTCCGATCTCTCTTATTTTGTCAGTATTTATATTACGGTCTGGCGCTATTAGAAAGCGACTCATATCGATTGCAAGGAATACAAAATTAATGTCTGTTCTCCATAGAATTCAAAAAAGTAGTCATATCAATAAAAATATTGAAATATACAGCTGGTGCGTGTGACACACCAATGAGTTTTTCAAAGCAAACGAATTTCTTGTCCATTACATTATTGATTTAGTCATTCCTACTTAAAAATCATTAAATTCCACGGAAATATTTTCATATCTTCCTGTCAAACTGTATAATAAATTACCCAGTCAACTCGGATAATATACAATCATAATTTTCGAAATGCGTTTGAATTGCATTGATGTTGATGGCAAACATCATGATTCAGGTTTTCTGTTCTTCAGCGAATTTAACATATTTTTATTATACATCTACTTTTGTGAGATCATCTGTTTTCAAGGTTGTCTTTCAAAATAGCCCTCTCTGAAATTATGCCTTCTTATCAAGACTGTAGTTTCAATGTTATGTTTCTATGATATTGTTGCGTTTTTACCCGTCGGTGTACCAATAAATAATCGACTACGACTACACTGAACAATAATCAAACTCAACTTTATTTCACTATTAATATAACGGAACACTTCAACTGAAACTTCAATTATTATTCAAATGTCTGTCGCGTATCTGGCAATCGAAGGCAGTTGAAAATTCTTCGGAATTCCATTACTCTCGGTACGTCTAGAACGACTACGACTACCGAACATTTGCGAAACGTCAGCCGGACTAGGCGCACTCTTGACCACGACACAATTGGTTTATAACTGCCAGTGGCAAACGGCATTATTTTCTTCAGGACATGATTTACGACAAGAGTGTATTTAATGAATGAAGATCATTCAGTATTTTTATTATTACATGATGCCATCTGTCATTCGTGAAAAACGACTCTAGTAAACTCACTTCTTCATAACATTTGGTCAAGGTAGAAACATCTAATTTCAAAGTTTTGTTCTCATTCCCCTTTTTGATATAGTTGCGACTGAATCTTGAAGTGGGCAACTTGATTGATAGGAAGTAATCATGAAAAAGTTTCCTTGGTGCACGGTATCAGTACAAAATACAATAGATTCTGGGACGATTTGTGAAATATATTTATTTTACTTTGATACAATTATTGTTACTTCCATGACAAAGCTAACAAAAAGAGTTGTAAAAAATCAAGGACCTGGTCAGAGAAGAGAATCACCCTTCTGAATCACAGTCCTTCGACAGCAAGGAAACTTTCACTATGTTGAACTCTCAAGCTTTCAACTTTCAAAAAAATAATTGCAGAGGTTGGTAATGAACATACTTCATAACATTCTAGGTAGTAGTCGACAGGATTATTAAAGAATTTCAAGAGTTCTCGAAATGCAATACAATAAACAAATACTTAATCGTGAATACCAGAGTCAACTTCGTAGAGAGCCTCGGAATAAGGATACAAATTAATATTGATTGTTCACCGCGTTTTGTTCATCGCATCAAATTGAAATTCATTAATACATCTTCTAGTATAAATCCATCGTATCAGAAAACTCATTTGGGACTATACTCACCAGAGTAAAAAGTATTGATTTTTGCCAGTTCTTTGTCGCAGAATGAAAAAAATTGCTCATCAAATTTTGCAAAATACCTCGTAGAAATTTCAGGCTCCACCAGTTCTGCAGAAGGAGCTTGTTCGACTGCAGCGTAAAGCATGGATTTCATTTCCTAGAATTTCATAATCAAACCATTTATATTTACCCAACACCAGGATTTCGAAGTTTATTTTTTCAGAATTGGGTTCGTGTGATTTGAAAACAACAATTTCCATCAAACCATTCTTTATATCTGACGACTCAAAATTGAAAGAAGCTGATGAATATGATAGAATAAGCTATTCTGGAAAGCTCTCCAAAAACACAAAAAACTATTTTTTAAAATTCCCCCTTTTTTTTCAATGACAAAACACCAGCACTACAAAAATATCCTCGAGGCCCACTGAGAGCGGTGCCTGTGCGATAGTAACGTTTCACGTTGAATTTGAATCGCTGGAGATCAAATAGATGAATCAAAACGTTTTCAGGAAGTTTATTTCACATCAACGCAGTTCTTCAAACGGAAGAGTTCTTAAACATCATTTACTAGTAAGAATAATTCAGAAAACATGTTATTCAACGCAAAATCTCAAAAGGATAAGTAGAAAAATCATGCATATACCTATAGATTATAAAGTGGTGACTGTTATACAGTTATTACAGGCCGGACAGGCAGATTTTCAAGATAAGATACGGCAGGCATGTATTATCAGATAAAAAATCAGCGGTATATGGAAATTTACAAAGAACAAACCACATGATAAATAAGGAAAACATGAAAATTCTCCCTACGTGCAGTAAAGGAAGGGAGATAAATTCATTGGGAGAATTGGAAATGAATAAATTGTATGAAAACAACCATTCCAAAACCCCCAATGCTCAACTAGAAATGTGCAGCTTTCCTCTCTTGAATTTGTGAATTTTGACCACTAGGTTTTTCGGAATCAATAGTTGGTAATATTGATATATTATAGAAGATAAATAGTTATTGTTATAGTATTGGTATTGATAATTAAGGTTACATTTCTGGAGTTTTATCCCAACACCAAACTGTCATTTTTAACGTTGGTTAAATCTTCCTTTTGAAGATGATCACTTGGTGATCGAAACACGTGTCGATGTGTTACAAATAATGGTTTGGTGTTAGGATAAAACTCCAGTAATATTCATTACTACACCAAAGAATCCAAAACAGTGCATCACAAGGTAAAATTTGTTATTTCAGGTAGCCATTGTAGGTACCTGACTGTATAATTGTATATTCAAGAACTTTTTTGGCGAAACGTATCAGTTCACTTGGGAATGGTTTAACAAACCGAAACCGGTTGTAACAAATTAAAATCAACAAAAGTTATTTTCTCCATCCTATATTCAGAAAAACTGTCTATACTTTTTACAATGCTCACTTTTTATGTTTCAACATACATGTTAATCTATAAGCAACGTAAAATGAATATTTATGTTTTTTATTCCAACCAAACTGATTATGATATAATTTAGAGTTAATTTTTTTTCGTTTACTTTCAATGTATGGTCAAAAATACCCTAACTTTATGACAATCAGTACTGAATATCTCTTCAGGTTTTCCTTTCATATTGAAAAAAAGATGCTAACTCACACCATACTCTTTCTATCAAAAGTTTCTTCGTACCCAAAAAAAATTGCGAAATCATTACTCAAAAAAACAATTCAGGGTCTCTTAAAGAAAAAAAAACACAATGTACGATATTATATAACTTCATGGAGGTTGGCATTCAATTATATCAGAATGATAGATTATCGAGTATAATCTCTGATTTTTCTGAAAATGTATCGTTGTCATTTAAATGCAAGCAGCAATGGTTAGGTGAACAAAATCCTTTGTCAATAACTTCACTCGACCCCTTTTCCTATTCAAAAACGATTGGTATTCTAAAATGGTTTTTGGGTCAAATTATGTCCCATATATAATAAATTTCACGTTTTTTTTGTTCTGGTACAATGAACCAGCCAGTTTGATAATTCAAATATAGGCAGCTTGTTCAATTCAACAATCATTACGGAAATTTGATTTATTGAACTGTCAGAAAAGTTAAAAGTGAACTGACAATAATCACAGTATCAGAATAACATAATACTGTTTCTTCATCATTCGTGAATGGGTATGTTCATTATCATTATTACTATTATGAATAATGTGATAGTTCTTACATTCAGTGTAATATACAGAAAATGTGATTTGGCAACCACTCAATTTCTCCACCGTGCAACAAACATTTTCATTCAAATATTTCACAGGATGAGCCACTTTATTTACAAATCAGAAAACCAATAAATGAAAATGGCAGCTCCGTCGAACTCACCTCATAATTGATGTATTGTTTCCTCCATTCCGGAGTTATATGAGCTGAAAGGTGTTCGGCAAACTTCATCTTGATAATTATCAATCGACCAAAAAGTCAAAACCCATACAATATGATAGAAACATTGTGTTTCCAAACGTTTCAGATCGGTAACTGGCATCGTGACGTCTTTTATTTAGGCTTCGCATGCGTCGTGCAACGTCGAACCAGCTGTGTGTGAACTTCTTAGATTATGTTACTATTTTTGTAAACTACTGGATTATAAAAAACTGTAGATTTACTTTCATTTCACCGCGGCATATCCGAGGTATTAAATACGATTTTTTTCTTGAACAAGTGAGATAACTTGATATATAACCTTTATTGAAAAAGTTTTTTGTTCAGAACAGATAAGCATAAAAAAATATGTTTGCTATAATTGAACAACAGAAAATATTTTGACTTGTAGTTTTCTGCTAATATATTTATAATAATGATGATTAGTCACTGATAATCATTAAACCGAAAGATAAATGAGAGAAACTGTACACGTAATATTTGAATTCGATATATTGATATTTCGTACTTTTTGTATACAGGTATCTTACTCCCCCTATCTCAAGATATCATCACTCCTGTGATGAAATTGTTGAATGTTTGATATATAGGCTGTTTCAGTCTTTGAATCATCTGGATTGAAATAAACGTCGGCTAAAACTTCGCCAATATATTTGACGCCTGTAACTTCGAAAGGTCCTTTTGTCACAAATTCTTTTCCAATACGTTGATTCCTTGTCAGAATCCAATCCCCGACTCTCAATGCTGGTGGCTTTAGTTTTCTTCCTTCATTAGCTTGTTCTTGAACTCTTATTTTGTATTCCATTTGTTCTTCGGACGATTTTGTTGATTCATTAATTTCGATTCCTAAACCTAATTTTCTGTTAGCCTGCAGTTTCGTTCGTTTGCCGTATAGTTTAAGCATCCTAGATTTTCATTATGCGAATAATTATGATGACGAATTGCAGCTTCTGAATTATTTTTTCAACCTCCTCTGTAATTTGGATAACATTTCATGAATATTTTGACATATCTAATTGTTCTTTCTGTTAAACCATTCCCCCCAGGATGATAAGGAGTTATATGAATGAAATTGGTTCCTGCAGCCTCAGCCCATTCATGAAATATTCCTTAGGTGAAGGATGAGCCACAATCTGTCACAATATTTTTTACCTTATCTTTGAGAGGACGACTCATGAAATAATTCTTCAAAGCTTGACCACTTTGCTTCAGAGCCTTACCATTAACAAATCTTGTTGCTTCATCGATCAAAATGATGAATGATTTTGTTGTTCTATTGATATCGGACTTTTTACTCAACTCTGTGAAATCGTTAGAACTTTTCGATAAGTGAACATAATTTGGTTTTGGCAGATATTTCAATTCAACGTGTTGGCAAATTTCACAGGTTTTAATATATTACTTTATATCTTTATGCATACCTTTCCAAAAAAATCTTTTGCTAATTTTGTAATATGTTTTGAAATATCCATCGTATCCTCCTGATTCAGTATCATCATGATAAAGCGTTAAGATTTCTTTTTTCATATTATCACTTTCCACCAAATATTTCTCATTTTCAATTTTCTCCAAATCGTGAATAGAAAGATTACACCAAATTACTTCTGGAACTTCCTACGGAACATCTATACATAGTCTTGAAATAGTAGCATCTGCATCTTCTATTTCTTTTTCTGATTTATGATTCATTTCGATTTCAAAAGTCCTCAAAAATATCTGCCATCTAGCCAAACGATCTCTCAAATGGCCTGATGTCAAAAGTTGCGTTAGGGCGCTATGGTCAGTATGAATTTTGAATTTGTTTCCCTCCAGATATGTTCTGTAAAATTCAACTGCTCTCACCACTGACAGACCTTCCTTCTCAGTAACTGAGTAGTTCACCTCACTTTTGGAAAACGTTTAGGAAAATAACTGATAACTCTTATTTGACGTGTTTTGGGTTCTATAGGATCACGTTGATATAATATGGCTTCACAACCATAGTAAGATGCATCAGTGGACAATTCATAATTCAGTCTAAGATCTGGTATACGAAGAATAGGTTGCTACGTTATAGAACCTTGAAGGGTTTTGAATGCCTGTTCACATTCATCTGTCCAAATAAATGGTTTTTTATTACATTTCAATTGATCTAATGGACGAACGGTTTTGCCATGATCCTCAATGTAACTTCTAAAATGATTTGTCAAGCCAGTGAAACATTGTAATGATTTCAGATTTATAGGACTTCTCATATTTTTTACTTTTTTAACAGTAGCTACGGCCATCTTGGATTTACAATGATACAAGTTTTATTGTCATCAAAACTAAATGTGTGTACCGAATATTAGATCAATCTGTAAACATACATAAATTTTACCCAAACAAACAGGGCGAGCAAAATAAAATAAAACCGTTTGATAAAGAATACAAAGACGACGGCAAACTTCGGCAAAACGATGATAATTGAATTATTGTTAAAATGTGTCTGAAGACTGTGTTGAGGTTAGATACATACGTATAAGAAAATAAATGTTTCGGAATAAAATCTCGAAATATTCATTTCTCCGAACTACCTATATCGAAATGAAATTTCGAATTATTTATTTTCCTATGAATTGTTGAAAATGTATGCTTGTTTCATGTCCAATGAGCAGTGAACACGAAAACACTTTGCAATTATATGCAATGGACGAGGAAATATTTCTTTCATAACGAGTTCATGTATGAGTTTTATGTATTTATTCATTACATTATTCGACGACTCTCGAACCATGGTAAAGTGATTATTTTTGGGGTTGATGAAATGACTGAATATATAATTTTTTTCATTGTACTCAATACTCTGTCTTTCATATCAATATATATTTATGTTGTTGTTTTGTTTGGAGTTCCGTATTTATTCCGAAACACTTGCCTCTTCAATGTCTCAGACAAGAGTCTGAGAATCTATATGTTGTATCGTAGCTTATATGGAATACAATAATGAGAACCGGCTTCTATACGAGGTAGGGAAACCAAACATGGAACGGGAGCTGGAATATACCGAGTGGATAGAAATTTACACCATAACTATCTCGCTAGGTCTATACACATCCGTCTTTCAATCGGAGGTGTAAGCTATCTTGCAGTGTGCAAGGTTTATTAAATTGGGACCTCAACGAAATGAGCGGATCAATATTTCAACAAACAGTAAGAGCGCACATGGGGCTTTGACAAACCCTAAGGTAACATCGAGACTGGTCTGGGAATGCCGTGAAAAACTGAAGAAACTTGCGAACAGGAACAGATTAACTTTGTACTGGGTTCCAGGCCATTTAGGAATCACATAAAATGATAAAGCTGATGAATGTGCAAGACATGGATCATCAATTTCATTACCAATATAATAAACGCTATACTGAGATTGCAGCACTTTCCTAAGCGATACAAAGAAGCGAC
>WOGR01007844.1:0-12161 GCA_015342045.1 Leptinotarsa lineolata | reverse complement strand
ACACGCGCGCGTGCGCAAACACACACACACACCTCATAAAACATCAATTCTTTCTCAAATCTAAGGATATTTCCCTATCTTCTACATGAAAATGACATCATAATTTTCGTAAAATTCTACGGAAATCCAGAAATAAGGTTAGAAAATGAGTAAATTTTCGACCCGACAAAACACCCGCCATATATATTGGTTGACTGGATGACGGCAGAGGTAAAGGAGTGTGAACCATGACGTCACACCTACCTTGAATTGCTTGTTCTACAAAATTCCGATTTGAGATCGTAAAATCACCAGAAGAAACCTACTCGAATTTGCTTATGTTTTCCCATAAGGAATAGCGTCATATTCCCATAGTATGATTACTCTGACATTATAATATCCAGCTGAGCAAAGAAATAATTATTTTTCAAATGTAGGGCGACGATTAACAGGAAAAATTACAAATCCAATTGAAAAACAAAATTTTAAATATTAGAATAAATCTTTTTTTTCTAAACCAACTGATAAAGAGGAACTGAGAGCTATGTGTTTGACCTTGAAAAATGGGAAAGCACCTGGACCGGACGATATGAAAAATGAAATAATCAAACTTTCACCTGATTATATATCAGAACCACTTTCCTATATTCAAAATTTATGAATAGAAACTGGTAAAATACCAAAGCATTTCAAAACTGGTAAAACTGCTACTATTAAACCATTATACAAAGGAGGAGAAAGAACATGTGTATCAAATTATCGAGCAATATCCCTAACTTTATCCTTTGCCAAATCATTCGAGAAAATCATAAAAAATAGATTAGTGAAGTATTCGGACCAGAATAACATTATTTCGGAAACACAATATGGTTTTTGTGAAAGCAAAAGTACCCAAGACGCCATTGCAAAACTTACTTGTATGATATATATTGCTGTTTATAGCAAGAAAAGTTGTTTGGGTATTTTCATAGATCTGGCAAAAGCTTTCGACACGGTTAGTCATGAGCTTTTGCTAAAAAAATTGAAACATCTTGGTGTGAGAGAAGTGGTGTTGGATTTGTTTAGAAATTTCCTAACAGGTAGAAAACAGCGTGTCGAAGTTAATGGAGTCGTGAGTTCGGAGGAATCAGTTTTATGTGGTGGTCCTCAGAGTACGGTCTTAGGACCGGTTCTATTCATAATTTACTTAAATTACTTACTAAAACTGAAGTCGTCCGGACATTGTTTCATTTGCTGATGACACGGTGATTTTATATACAGCAGATTCATGATATGAAGATAAGAGAATAGCAGAGCAAGATTTGCAAAAAATTACAACATGGTTCAAAAGTAATTTATTTACCCAGATACCGAACAATGAGTTTGGACAACGACGATGTAGAACTCACAACATCTGTGAAGTATCTAGGGATCTTCTAACATTCCTTCTTGAAATGGAATATTCATATTAATCTGAAAAAAAAATAGGATCAATGCTCTATAAATTTTACTTATGTCGTCAAATACTTACTATCAATAAGCTAAACATCATATATTATACTCTAGTCGAATCTCTATTGAGTTACGAAATAGTTGGGTGGGGCGGTATTAGGAAGATTTACCTAAAACAATTGGAAGTTGTACAAAAAGCGATACTCAAAATAATGTTATTTGAAAAGAAAACATTTCCAACTGATAAATTATATAAGGATTAAGTAATCATGAATATTTGACAATTATATGTAAAATATATTTTGAATTTTGCATTGAATCACCAGACATATTTTGAGAAAGTACATCATACTCACCGAACAAGGGCATTGATTTCAGATCATCTCAAAATTCCAAGAGTACAGAAAGCTGTTGGGCAGAGAACTTTAACTTTACCTATCTAGTACCTAAAATATACAACACATTGCCAGAAAGTATGAGAATTATTTATAGCAAACATATTTTTAGGAACAACATTAAAGAGTAGATTCTCAAAACGGATAGAACCTTTTCTCATGTGATAATTGATCCTAATTAAAGGAAACAAATTGAGTTGATGCAATTAACACATATCTCAGATAGAACAGTGTTTCGAACTGATTATTAAAAATTCCATTTTTATTTATTTCATTTCATTTATATCAATAGTTTCTTTTTCTGTTCTATCTCTTTTCAAAATTTGATTCGCCGGCAGTAATCTTTATTTAAATTGACTGATTATTCTCGTTTTGCTTGTAAGTAGTTGTCATAGACAGGTTTGCCAGAATCTAACTGACTGAACTATTTTATTTGCAGATCTGTAAATGATTGGAATTTAGTACATGTATTTTGTCATTGCGAATAAAATCATTATTATCATTATTATAGTTCGGAGTAAGTCATCTTTTTGGAGAAAACCGATGCTTGGGTTTTTATGGCAGTGAATTGAACCTGGTCACTTTCACCCCAATTCGAAATTACTTTTAGATCCCCATTGAGATCTGCAACCTCCTGCTGGTGACATACGATAGAAGGTCGCCTGTTGATCTCTGTTTCTGAAAGCCATATTGATGATCGCTCAAGATGTTGAAGCCTTCCAAATATTCAAGGATATGGTGATTTACGGATTTCTCCATGAGTTTTGATATCACCGATAGCAATGCGACTAGTCCCTAGTTATTGGGAAGATTTTTCTTGCCCTTTTTGGGAATAGGCTGAATGCGAGCAACCTTTCAACAAGAACTCCTTTCTTGTGAGACAAGTTGGAAATTCTGCAAAATACTGGTGTGAGTTCGTTTGCGCACTTTTAAAGTAGAATGACGGACATTTCATCAGGACCAGATGCCTTTTTGTTATTGAACCGTTTCATAATTCATCTGATGAGATGTTGTCGGAAACCAATTTTCGGCATTGTAGATTCTAGTGTGGGAATAGTGGGTGGTGCCTTTTCCAGTAAATCGACTGAAGAGTGGAGCGCAAATTGTTTAGCTAGTAGATTTGTTTTTTCTATGACTGTCGTTGCAATTGACCCATCCGCTCGTGTTAGTGGTGGAATTTTGGATTTTGTAAAGTTTTTGATCAACAGCTCCAGCTACCGACTTGAAGCATCTAGACCCGTTGGGATTTAAGAACAACTTCAACATGTAATGACCGAATAGGTTGCTATACACATATTATTTTCTAGATCCTCTCCATTATCAGGTCTTCAATCTATTTGTAAACAAGGTATTTCTGTCAAACATATTCGTTAAGCTTGCGTTTAAAAGTGTACTTCGGTGTTATGTAGTCCAAATTTTTCCAAATATTTGAAAATTTCATGATCACAGAAATGAAATTTGTCAACAGAATAGTCACATCTGTTCATACAATAGTGAGTAGTCAGAATCAGCATATTATGAATTGAACTTTCATCACAGTAGTTACTACTTCTGAGATTTCAGTAGTAATGACAAGGTCGCAATTTTATATTTCATCTTGTTGTTTTTAACAACTGGTTTCATGATATTGCAATGGACAGTAGTTCATTTTGACTGAAATGAATATTTCATTGTCAAGGTTCCAAGGCACTTGGACATAATTACCACCAAAAAAAGGTGAGGGTGGCTGAACAAGCAGTGCAAAGAATTACTCATGCTGATTCATAATGAAAACAATAATTTCTGCCACCAGTATTATTGTTGGGTATCTACTTGTGACGGGCCTGCCTCTTGAAGAACTCAACGGATTTAGAAGGATACAGAAAAGACGTCTGCACCCTCCCAACTTTCAGCTGCCCTCTTGCCCAATCCAAAATCTGGGTTACCGCATTTAAAGATGTAGCACCATCGTACGAGTCCAATACATCGTTTCACGGATCCTTGGAACTCAAGACGAATATCGAAAGAACCGAGAAAGGAGGGTTCTCTGCCGATGAAGGATTCCATGAAAAATCAAAGAACCCTTATACAAATCATTGAGTAGATTTTGAATTCATAAGTATTGATAACAAATAACCCCAATACATAAAAAAGAAAGCGTAAAAGGTGATCTACAATATGTTCAACATCGACGGTAACAAAGGTTAGGTCCAAAGTAAGAGAGTCTCTTCGACCCTACACTGCAGCTCACGAGAATTCATTTTGGGTCATACTTATCCAAATTCTATCATATAAATAGAATTTCTTGACGAAGCCGATTAGATTATACCGTGATCAGATTGTATGTTGAGGGTAAAACTCCGCCCAACTCCTGAAACCTGATTCGGTCCATAGCGTGGTTAGTAGAAAGTATGTGCTCTGCTATTTCATCATTTTCCAAACAGAGACGACAAGCACTGTCTTTCGGTTGTCTCTGTATGTGACAATTCAGACGACAATGACCTGTAAGTAGGCCTGTTAGACAACATATCCCTGCTGTAGTATAATAGTTGTCTGGTAATATAATTTGGAGTATGCATGATAGCTTTGATGGCCTAATCTCGATTGATTTTCACAGAAATCTGAAACTCTTTTTATACTCCAGGTTAGTTTTCATTGAGCAAAGTCTAAAGCGATGCGAAGGAGTCAGCAGTTTCATCACTTTCCAGGCGTGATCATATATCTATATCAGAGACAATTTGTTGAGTCGTTGGCAGTTGACTACCAACTTGGACGTCTCTCGGTGAAAGGTAATAGCTTGCAAGGGGTTGGTTTCTCACAATCTTTCCTTACATAAAAAAACAAAAAATAGGGTAGATTTCTGCCTGAAATACGGTCGCATAGGTCCCTGTGCACAAAACTGACAAACTCTATTCACTTAAGTGTCGCAAGCACTCGTGAAGAAAATGGCTAAGGATAAAATGCCTTGCATGCAAAATCAGAAAGAAGATGGAAGTCTTGACGTGCGAGATTTATCTCAATTTGGGCATGAAATAAATCAATGTAGAAAAAAGGATAGATCTAAATTTCGTATGAACTACGGACAAGAAGCAAGACAAGAAGCAAATGACTCCACAAATTCAGTGCATTGCCATGCCTGTGAGTAGGGGGAACATAAGATGGATACCATGCAATGATATGGATATAGAAGGAGAAGAATATATGAATGTATCACATGCAGAATTCTACGCCAAAAAGAAAGAATCAGGTTGATCTCCTCATCGCAAGTAAGGCAACTGAAAATCTCACTGAGGGATTAGAGTGGATTGAAAAACAATGCTACTCCTGAACAGCGGAATAGAGGTCCATGAACATGATAGTTCGTAAGAGAACTGAATCTTCAGTGTCCTAATGGGTTCTCATTGTCCAAATCGCTGCATTATTCCTTTCATTAAAATATATCTTGCTTCGTAAAAAATGCAGGCTTTCATTTCGAAGTGTCCCAGGATAAGGAACGGAATGAGCTTCCTGATCGACGGAAGAACCATCACGTAGATTTTCAAGAATTACAATCAATCAACAAGAAACCTTTGGAGATCACATGAGGAAAGAAGTCGAGAATTGAGACGCCAGCCAGCCTATACTAAATGCTCCCAAATGTATGAAGACTCATCAGCCGAAAACGAGGAGGAATTATTAATAGGCGTTGTGAAGTCTCATCCTGTATGGTGCTCTCCCATGGACGAAATAGTTCGAATTACTGTAAGGTGCCTGAAAAAAAATGCTGTTGAGGACTACAGGTACATGGTAACAATGAACTCAGGGCTACAAGCAATAGTGTGCCAGATACCAATCTTTCTGCTCATCAGGAAGATCACACCGTTGTTTGCTAAATTGAACTTAGAAAGATGAAAGAGGAATGAAACGTTGATGAAGTGGCAAGCTATATGGGAGGAAATGAATTCCATCCGTGATTTTCCGGTACAAACTGAGAAATAGAGATGTCGACTATCATACCACAAATATGTGGTATGATAAGCCTGATGTATTCCTTATCGACCACTAGAGCAAGACGATATTTGTCATGGAGTTTTCAGCTCCTGGCGAGACAAATATCGCCCGAAAAGAGAAGGAAAAACGAGTTGAATAACGAGATTTCCTCGAACTCTGCAGACTATAATCAGGCCACTCTGTCAAGAAGGTTGTTCTGATTATTGGAGTCTTTGGTGGAATGATGCCCTCTCTACTTTCGAATCTCAAAATCATACCGTCTTGCTGCACTAAGACAAAAATCTCAGCCGGACAGATGCAAAAGGCTTTCATTCTTGGCTCATTGCACTTGCTCAGGGCACATGATTCTCAGACCCAATGATCACTCACCCCACGGTGTGGGGAATGGTCGTTGGTTGATAATGCTGGCGCGCCCTTCCGAATGTATTGGGGCTTCGAGGGATAGGACCTGACCAGCGCACACTACGGTGGAAATGATAATAATAATAAATCCCACTACTGGAAGGTTACTCAGTACACATATACTTACCTAACCAAACGAAAGGCAGAATTCAACATCTGCACATGATAAATCAAGGCAGATATTGCTCTCCCATCCAACTGGATTTATTGCATCTTTCATATTTTTATTTTCATAGAAAATAACAGATCTTGACACCACCACTGTTTTTTTCAGTATCATTGAGTTTAATATCGTTTTTTGTGATCGTGAACTTGTATAATTCCCTGTATAATTTTTTTTGGTACATGTACATATGCCACACATCCAGAAACTTTTATTTTATTTATAACTGGATTATATCCATACCACAGTGTGGCTGGAGTTTTTGTGAATCACTGCAGATTTCAGTCGATTATATAGATAGACTGCTGCACACAGAGGGTCACCCCAAAAACATTTTTCTAGATTTGAATAAAAAATCAAACATCTTGATTTCTCTAGGATCTTCCTATTGAATCTTCCAGCAATTACGTTTTGTTCTGGATACCCTGGTATTTAATATTGAATCTATATACCTTTCTTCCAACAAAACATTTGAAATTCATCAGGACTATACTATTCTCCATTATCGAAACGTATTCTTAATAATTTCTAATTGAATCGTGTACAAAGTAAGGCTTCATACTCTTCAAATTTTTCCATGACTTCCGATTTATTTGTTGGAAGATGTACTTGTGCAGAATGCGTAAAATGGTCTGAGTATTTCTTGGCATCTCTTTTTGAATATGTGATGGTTCCTGACACATCTGTTGAGATTATTTCTAGAGCTTTCCTTTTTTCAGGAAGGGGGTTGGAATCTCACACGTGACTGTTTTGCTTTCAAACAAACTTCACATAAGTTTTTTGATGGATATTTAGATAAATGGAACATTCATCTATGCATCAAGACCTGATTCTCTAGTATATTGGCACTAAAACGCCTTGGTCTAAAACAAATAACATATAAGTTCCTTCTAAGACTGTCCTCCAAAAGTTTTTCATTGTTCTCTTTTTCACAAATTTGAACTTTTTCATTTTCCAAAATCACTTTGAATCCTTCGTTTCATATTTGTTTTACCGATAGTAGATATAGTCCGAATTGTCACTTTGGAATACATCTTTCAATTTGAACTTTCTTCTTTCAGTGTCTTTTACACGTAAATTCCCACACTCGGAAACCTTTATCGCAGAATCTTTATTGGCTGCTTGTTTGTTTACCAGATGGTTTGTTGCTCCTGAGTCAACAATAAAGGTAGAATTCCATCCGAGACAGATGAAGCAGTATTGCCATTATTAGCTATTTCATCGTTATGAAGTAGTTCAGATGACTCATTCAACACTGAACTGTTCGTATCACTAGCAGTTAATGCTATTTCATCAGGAACTGTAGTTTCACAATCAGTTTCATTCATACTATCTCTGCCCTCATTACGTTTGTGTCCTGGTTTGCCACACTCATATCATTTTAAAGGGAATTTTGACACATATTGTTCTCGTCCTCTCCCATTCGACGTAAATTGTCCTCTTTCTCTACCATTTGCCAGAGGCTGTCCTCGTCCCCTGCTTCCCCTGCTTCTTTTACGAAAAGAACCTCTGTTACTATTAAAAAAAGCAACAGAATGATCTACTTGATTGTTTACTTATCGTATTTCTTCCTGCATGCAGTGACTTACTTTTAACAAATTGTACAGTAACATCTTTGCGATTTGTACTGAACATCAAATCAATTGAAGTTGTTATTGCTTGATAACTCTCTAGCATTGCTGCTAGCAATTGACATATTATTTCGGGTTCTTCTAGATTACCTCCACTAGCTTCCAGATCTGTGACAGGTTTTTCAAAATCTTTCATGAAATTACCCAAGATGCCTTCGGTATCTTTCATATTTCTCAGTTTCTTCTGCAGGTCAACTTGGATTGACAATCCCTTAGGCGTATAAGTGTTTTTCAATGTTTCATACATTTCCTTAGCTGTTTCCAAGATATTATCATCTAGCCACTGTTATAATATTCCTAGCCTTTGCATCTTTCTTCTAAATTGGTCCCTTGGAGCATCTTTTTCCAATACTTTCAATGTATCACTTTGTTCTAAGAATAGTTTCAGACGAAACTCCTAATTTGAATATCTGGTCAAATCAAAAATTTTACAATTTGCCACCTGTATATTCAGATTCAGTGTCGCCGTGCTTTTTCTATTTCCAGGTACTTTCAGAGATAAATGTCTCCAATGTCTGTGTGTCAAATAACTCTCAGTAAATTCCGCTCAGATATGTTAGGATCTGGGCTCATAACCTGTTAAATGCAGAGTTTAAGCATTCCACTTTTACTTCATGCAATAATGATTACCTTTATTTCATAGATATTTATTCAAGTAATATTCTTCTGCCATATTACATTTCACTTAACAAATGAATAACATATCAATCATATCATAGAACAATAGAACTGTCAATTGACACAGAATTGTACTCCAATAAATACGATAAGTGACAAAACTCTATTTTTACGACTAGTTACACCTCTCACTGGCAGATGATGCGATGGTGCACTTTTGAAGTATTGTTACTGAATTCAATTGAAACATGAAATTGAATGGAATATTTTACAAAAATTACCGTTGACGTGCGCATTCATATAATCAACCACCTAATGTATAATCACACTATTGATTTTATGTAAGTCAACTTTTGAAACGAACATGATGAGAATATATATGGAATATATAAACAATTTTCAACAAAATAAAACACGTATTTCCTATAAGGCACTGAGTAACTACCAATTGCCTAACTGCTGCATATATTTTTTTATTATTTTATTTCGTACGTATTCATTTATTTTATTTCGACGTCACAGGTGGCCCCACCACCAATTCCAACTCAATGCGTTGACGGAAGGCGAAAGCATTGCGGCAGGCAATCATTCGTAGCTGGAACTTCGTGGAGTGTACATGTGAGGTGTAGTGAAGACTAGTGTTAGTTGGTGAATCTTGGGTGGTTGGTGTGTATATGCGTGTGAAGCAGTACGGGTAAACATTCGTAGCTGGAACCTTGTGGAGTCCAAATTTGAGGTGTGGTGAGTGCTCGTTTTAGTTGGTGAATCTTGGGTGGCTGGTGTGTGTGTGTATGTGTACTCTATGCAAACTAATTTGTACAGACGTCATGGTGGAGGGGGGAGACTACCCCACCATTACAAATCTATGAGCTTACAGAAATCAGTGAGGGCATTCATTTGTGGCTGGAACTTCGTGGAGTGAACATGAGATGTGTAGGGAGTACTCGTGTTGGTGAATCTTGGGTGATTGGTGTGTGTGTATGTGTACTCTATGCAAACTAGTTTGTATAGACGTCATAGTGGAGAAGGGAACAACTCCACTATTCCAAATCGATGAGCTTACAGAAAGCAGTGCGAGTATTCATTCGTGATTGAAACTCCGTGGGGTGTAGATGTGAGGGGTAGTGAGTGCTCGTGTTGGTGAATCTTGGGTGGGTGGTGTGTATGTGCATATATATGTACTCTATGCAAACTAGTTTGTGCAGAGTACACATGAAGGATTATGCTAAACACACTCTTTACCGTGTATGCAATCTATTTTTCATATTCACGAAGGATATCGTTTGCAAATTTCAATTTCAAGTATACTCTGTACAAGATAGTTTGTACTTAGTATACATGAAGGATAAGAGAGTTGAGCCGGTTCTGAGCCTTCCCACACCATTAAGATATCAATAATGAATAATTAATGACAAGTGGTGCAATCAGGGTGACCTTGAGCAATAAAATAATTTACCGTGTATGCGCCCTGCCCAAGGTCAAACAATTGTCATGACGTCACACCCAATGTCAGACAAAGAAAATATAACTGTGAATATATTTTCAGCTATATACCAGAATTATTGTTCAAGGTCACACCTAATTATGCATGAGACATATTGTTCAAGGTCACCGTAATCACATCACTTATCATGAATCAGTCTTTAATAACGTCATAGTGGTGGGGCTAAGAACCAACTCAAATCTCCTACAAAAACTCATCTATTTTTTTTTGTTATTTTGCAACTACTGAAAACCCAGTTAGCCAAATATAACAAATTTATATTGCGTCGAAATTTCAATATCATTCTCTGGGTATGGGTTACAAACCTGTCATAATTCTGAAATTTTTATTCATTTTAGTTGCATGAAAATGGCAACCCAAAGCGTAATATAATATATTTTTTTTATTTTATATCAATTTTGGATTACTACAAGTGGTAGAAAGTAATGATTTTATCAAATTTAATGTGCTTTGCAGTTGCGGTATTGTCCACGTAATGGCTTCTCAGCCTGCCCTTTAAGATATTGTTTTCTACTCATTGTCGTTACATGGTAATGCAGTTTTATAGTGAAATATTTCACATTCTTTGATTTTTTATTCAGTTGGGGATATTACAAGTGGTAGAAAATGAAAAAAAAAATTGTAGTTTCATAGACCAGCAGATTACATAATGATTTTCAGTTCAACTTCACACTAATGGACTCTTAGCCTATAAATTGTTGATTCCTACTAACTGCAGTAGCTCAAAAGGGCCATTCAGTGACGAAAAATATAATAATTTTTCAATTTATAGTTACTTGAGCTTACTACAAGTGGTAGAAAATTATAATTTTGGAGGTTTTTCAGGAAGCTGTTTAAACAGATTCTCAGCGAGTCATAGCTTTGGCAGCAATTATTTAGGCCTTCAAATTGGTAATTTCTAATCATTGTAGTTGCATGGAAATACCACTTCGAGATAGAAAATAGTATATTTTTCAATTTCAGATAAGTTTTGAGTAACTACGAGTAGTATAAAATTGTTTTTTTTGCGTTTTTATCAATGTGGGTTATGCGCGCTTTATTGGTATGGAAGTCATAACCAGCATCAGCAAGCATCAATCATAGGAGGCTGTGATCATTGTATTTTGATAATTCAAAACCTCAAAAAACTCGTGTTTTTTTGAAATAAAGAATATTGCACAGCCAGTAAAACCAACAAAATTCTTTGTTTGAAAAATGAATCGATTTGAAAATCGTTCTATATGCAAAATGTGCGTGAAATTATCTGATGTAATGATCAATCATCGTACCATAACTTATTTACTCGAATCAATAGAGGATTGTGGCTCCAACTTGAAGAAAGAAAATTTGCTCCGAATTGTCCACCAATATTTGCGTCTAAACAACGCAAAATTGAAAGTACTGAATGGTGATGAAATTTGTTTCTAAATATTATATGTATTTAACACTTAATTGAAAACATTCAAAGTGCTGCGTTTTCGCCATTACGGAGAGAGGAGCTCTCCCGAAGAATACAGAAAACATCTTAGCTTTGTAATTAAAATGTATAAAAACTAAATATTATGTGAACAAATAAAAACCAATCTGTCAAAAATGGTTCCTTATTGTAAACGTCAAAAAATTTCCAGTATAATTCGCTGTTGGGTATCCCACGAAAATAATTATTCCACTAAAATACCTCCTTTGCCATAGTGATTTGTCGAAATAACGTATTTTGATTGGTGCAGAATTACAGGTGTGGAATTTTTACTGAAATTTCATCAATGCCCGTTGCGTTTTTGTTCTATTGTACTCGCAAGATTTCTTCCAGCTCTAATAAATTTGTATCTTCAAAATGGAATTAATTGAAAAGTACTCAACAAACGAGATCTCGAAATTACCAGTAAATTTTATCCCAATTAGAAATTTAATGCTAATAACCAATATGGTTGATATGATTTTTTCATTGAGAATTGTCGCAGGGGTAGTGCGCCCGACTCACTATCGGAAGGTCGTGGGTTCGATTCCGGCCTCGACCAGATATTTTTCTCGAGAAAATTCATCTGGTTGAAGCTGGGATGATTCTGCAACCGTGTTACGTATCACACGTT
>WOGR01007843.1:0-12161 GCA_015342045.1 Leptinotarsa lineolata | reverse complement strand
TCTTTTTGGTGTGAAAGAAGCCCGCACTCGCTTTTGGAATGACCTGTACATCAAAATTAAAGGTATCTCCTTATGTCTAACCTACAATGCTGAGAACATGGAAATCATACTTGATTTACCCACGTCAATTTAGTGTATAGACCATCTTTATCAAACCTCAAGATGATTAACGGAAACAGAAATCTGCTGGATAAAGTTAGCAAAACCATACTAAGTGAAACTCAAGTTCTTCCGCATCTCAATTATGGGGAGACTTCATACGGTACTACCATTTCTAAATGCGAAACGTTTCAAACTGTTTCAGAATTTCTGTGTGCGCTTGATCTGTTGTTTAGGAAAATTTCCTCATACTCCAATTCCTTCAAAAGAGCCTGGTGAGTTTAATACTGAAAAAAAGAGTATCTCATAATTTTTATACCGGAAAAGTGCCGTAGATGGTATTGAAGCACTCTTAGGACCGCGTCATGTCAATAGATAGAGGATTAGAGTCTCAGGCAACTCGCGGCAGGCCCCGCACCTTGTGTCTGGAATCTTAATAATTATCACACGACTACGGTAGGCTGAGACGTTGAAGACGCCATACTGGCAGGCCGTGATGTATCCCTCAGTTTTTGACTTCAGCCCGTTCAATCTGGGGAAAGCGGAGGTCAGGCGCTTTGATAAGCCGAGGTCTTCAATGGTGTTGAAGGAGACACTATGTATGGGCTTATCCTTGTATTGCAGCGGGGGTGAAGTGATCACTGTGGCTTTTATACCAGTCAATTTGAACAGCTGCCCTTGAGAGATCCGAACTCTTGATGACTCTGCAGGCTCCATCCAGTACTATTCTGTCATGTGTAGACATTCCAAACTCGAATGTCCACGGCCCCCCTGATATAGTGGGAAGTACATCCGTGGAAAGGACGATTTGAGATTATATTTAATCGACGTTGAGGCTGAGTAAGCTGGTGTTCAACCTGAATTGATATCTTGCATTCCTTTTCTTGATTTTTCGAAAGTTATATTTCTTGTATCACCTGTAAAAATCATAGTTTTTTGTCAGGAGGAAAAATGAATTTTCCTCAGTGTTTTCGAGTTATTACTAGTGATGTGAATTAGAATTGAAACTGAACCCATAACTTTATCCTGGGGGACTAACTGACTGTATACGACCTGATAAATAAAATTTTACTCACATTTTCAATACGTTTCGATTAGATTTTATGAATAACAGTGTCGAATACTTTCGCTAAGTCTGAATACGCGGTATGACACATTTTGTTTTTATTGATGTTAGAGATCACATCACGGCATTTTCAATTGACACACTTCCTCTAAAATCAACTAAAATTGGGATAGAATGTTGTGTTTTTCTAAAAAGTTTACAATGGGCTCATTCAGGCTAGTTTAGTTTTTTATTGGAAATTATATATTATTAAAGTAAATCATCTCCGGAGTATCCCATGAAATTTTTTCGGTTTATATGTCAATTAGCAACTGAGCAAGAGCAATTGAAAATGTAAGATCGCCCGCGGTATATTTTGACATCACACCAGGCAAAGAGCTTCGAGCGATGGCAACCGGGCCTGTAGTTGGAGATTATTAACCGCTGCTATCGTCGGAATTTGTTTTTTTGCTGGTTTGAAAACACCACAAGTGTCGTGATTTTGAATTTTTCCGTTTTTAAAATAAGTTAAGGACCATTATGTGTTCATTAGAAGACAGCTTTAGTAGAGCTGATTCGGGTAATTTACCTGAAGTCGATATTTTCATTGTGATGGAATATTTTAATAACAGTAGGGACTACATAAGCGCTGAAATGAGATGTATGAAAATGGGAAGGTTAGTGAGGAATTACGCCTGGTTTCAATATAACTTTCCCCACTTTCGTTATTTTGATATACATGTAATTTTCTAAGCTCTTTTCAACCTAAAATTCAAAGTAGTGTTCAGAGCATTAATTTTTTATTAGTCATTATCATTGATTCTCACATTGAAATGATCTTCGCGACAAAAATGCGTCCCCATGACAGATACAAAGTCGGCTCTTCGCATAGCGCGCTGCCATAACTTTCTGGATTTTAATTTACTTGGCAGTGAAATAAAAATTTTGTCTGGTGCAGTAACCGAATAATTCCTGCATTTAGGAACGATGCAATACTTGTAACGTCCTTTTTTATCATTACTCATATTCACGCAGTTGACAAACGGCAGTAAACAACACACAACTTGCGTTCTACGGTTTTAGCACATGTATTTCGCTTATCCGCCATCACTCCCTTGTCGCCGAGTCGACTGATGTGACGTCAAGCTTGACCACTCCTCGTTTTGGTGACCGCCACATCCAACTGTCAATTTGAGGGGGAAGATAAACAGTGAAAATTCAGATTTTTTGCAAATATACTGTATGAAACATAAACTATCGAATAATGCAATATTTTTTTTTATGAGCCCATTCTATTTTTCATGAATTTTCCATAAAATATTGCAAAAGTATCAATCACTGATATGAACCTGTAAGTTGTGGCTAATTTTCAGCCTTAAAAATCATTGTTATCACTGACTGTTCAGTTTTTCTGGAAGTGATCTTTATGAAAACATTGATTGAAAATGTGGGATAATGGCTCTAGAAAAATTGCAAGTGGAATTTTTTTATCGAATGTTCGGAAATTCTATCAAGTTCAGAAATGTATTGTTTCCAGACTAGAAATACAAATAATAATTGCTCTTCGCAAATCAAGAAAATACTGTCACTAATTGTAATTATAATGGTTACGAATTGCCACTTTATTCATCATTATTCATTCAGTATCATTCACTACAAACGAATTCCAAAGAAAAATTTCAAATGATATCCAGTTTTAACAAATTACGATGGGAAAAGTTTTGTTGGTGTAATGAATAACCGTGAGAAACATTATACATTTCACCACGTATTACTATCGTTCCTTATGATAATTAGATTTTTCAAAAACAATACAAACGAGGGCATGAGATAATTAGTCGCGTGATTTTTTTAATCATAGTTCTATATTCCAACAGAGTATGAATAGCGAAATGTCCAAAGTGAATATCCCGTAACCTTTGTTCATGGAAATTTCTCTTTCACACTGTTTGGCATGTACTTTTATTGATAGAAAGCACATATCGTAGAGAGCTAGTTCATTCGATACAGCCGGGGCATGTTTATTACTTCATTTGGGTAATAAGGTATTTTAAATGTGGTCGAAGCAATTAAATTCGACACTTATTGGACTCGCGTACATTCCACAAAAGGTTATAACTCTTAACAATGTTCAATCATTGTCGTCATTTTGGAGACAATTCTAATCTTTTCTCAAAAGATCAAGTTTAAATGAAATAGTAACCTTAATCCCTTCACTGTAGCCTTGTGAATTGTATTTTGAAGCAATAAAAATATAATTGCTATGAAAAATATAATTTTTCATCATTACACCAAAACCATTTCATTCATATTCATCCACATTTGTTTTATATCCAGAAATTCACAATCCAGAAATTTACACAGTCACCGTAACGTCTTCATTGGGATCTTCTGACTACAAACTCATTTCAGTGTTGAGTGAATTATCGATAAATGTTAGGGAACAACCTAAGCCGCGCAAAGTTGGGGGAATCTTCAAGGCCATTTCCGAAATTTTTCTTGGATAGATGTTTGTTTCAGCTCTAAAGATCCATCAACCTGCGCTTCTGAAGTCACGGAAGTTATTCTATCATCCATGGACGCATATAGATGTTTGTTTCAGCTCTAAAGATCCATCAACCTGCGCTTCTGAAGCCACGGAAGTTATTCTATCATCCATGGACGCATACATTCCTTTTTCAATGAAACGAACTTCTAACGCCAAACCTTGGTTCTTCAAGACTGGATATTTCCAATAATATCTCATTTACAGGTGAAGTCATATCACAAATTCTTAGTACTCTCATGTACACTTATTTGAGACCCAAATCATCTAGTTTCAAGATATGTTGATGGAGTTTCTTTTTCACTTCTGTTTGAAGAAATGGAAGATAGAATAGTCATCGAAGAGAATCCTCAAATCTGATATATGAAGATTGCCGTCCATTGTTGTTACCTGTCATTGACACTGGGCCTATTGTGTCATTTATCGTAGCAGGTTCATTTATCTCCAAAAGGCTATTTCATTGGAAAAAAATTTGTGTATTAAAAGTTATTTTCGTCGACATTTCTTGGGGAATTCAACAAGTACGGAGTCGTCAAGATATCAGTATTTTTGCAGTACCCTGATCCGTTTTTGAATCAGAGGCTATACAAAAAGAAATTTTGATAATTCAATTTTCATATTGTCTTCGTTCTGCTCGCCCATTGGGAGCCGGATGATGAAGTGCTATTGTGGCATGTCTCACAGACTATTATTTCTGTATGTAAAAAAATCTTGAAATGATTCTGCATGGTACGACTTCTGACTCCTGCAATGTCATGTGTGGAAAATAGTTCCTAGGAGAAAACTTTCTGGGTCGAGAAGAAGTAGATCATATGGAATATGGATTGCCTTCTAAATGGATCCAAATGGAGTGTCATCCATGGAGGTCTCGAACATTTAAGGATTTGGTGTATGGAGAAAATCTTCACACAATGATCCAAACACAACATTCTCCCAAAAATTTAAGATGTTTATAGCGTGTCTTCAGTACCAAAAACCGAACAAGGTTTGTCAATGCTCAATGATAAATGAAAGCAGAAAAGTTCACAATCAGAGAATTAGGAATAAACTGCTTGCCAATCCCAACGGGTCTAAATCCTTCTGGTCGGTAGCTGAAGCTCTTAATCAAAACTTTTCAAAATCCACAATTACACAACTAACACAAACGGATGGTTCAATTGCAACATCAACAGAAAAAGAAAATCTACTAGCTGAACAATTTGCGTCCCACTCCACAATCTATTTTTTGGGAAAGGCACCACCCACTATTTCCACAATAGAATCCACAATGCCAGTAATAACTTTTCGACAACTTTTCTGAAACAGCTCAATGTCAACAAGGCATCTGGTCCTGATGAAGTGCCTGTCATCGTACTCAAAAAGTACGCAAATGAACTCGCACCAGTATTTTGCAGACTTTTCAACCTGTCTTACAAGAAAAGTGTTTTTACTTTTTTTGGAAGACTGTTCGCGTTCAGCCTATTTCCAAAAAGGGCTAGAAGAATCTTCCAAATAATTAGAGACTAGTGGTTTTGCTCTCAGTGATAAAGAAAATCATGGAGAAAGCCATGATCCACCATATTCTCAAATATTTGGAAGGCTTCAATATCTTGAGCGACCATCAATATGGCTTTCGGAAACAAAGATCGACAGACGACCTCCTATCGTATGTCACCCATATTTGGAATAACGCAATCGAGAATCACCAAGAGTCAAGAGCTATCAACGTTGTTGTTCCCCAGGGATCCATATTGTCTCCAACCCTCTTTTCTGTATTTATTGTACATCAACGACTCACTGGGAAAAACGAAGGATCCAATATATTGCTTTGCTCACGTCAGCACACCTGTCTCGTCATTCCATTTTGATACCAGGAAATCGGTTGCAGATGCACATCTCCACCGGCAGCAGGAGGTTGCATACCTTAATGAGGATCCAGAGGTAATTTCGAATTGGGGTGAAAGTAACCAGGTTCAATTCAATGCCACGAAAACCCAGGTATCGGTTTTCTTCAAAAAGATGAATGTCTCTGAACCGAATTCAATAATGTCAAGACATACAATTCCGCTTTCTGCTTCGATAAATTTGTTGGGTGTTAAAATGGACACTAATATGTCTTGGCACAATCATGTTGCTGGAATTGTGAGGGCTGCTTTTCCGAAGTTTGGAACACTATTCTGAACCAGGAAACTGTACACACCTCAGCAACTTTTTATGCTTTATAAATCTCAGATTAGACCTCCTTTGGATTATAGTTCTCATGTATGGAGCTCCGCCCCTAAACATACCCTAAAGCTGATGAATTCCATTCAGAAAAGAGCCATCCGCCTGATTGGAAAAACAAACATAACTTGCAACCTTGATAGTCTGGAACATCCAAGAAAGGTTGGGGATTTGTCTCTTTTTTATAGATATATTCAGTGGAAGTATTCAAACGACTTGGCACATTTGATTCCATCAAGAGCGGTGCATATCAAAAATACGCGACGAACTGTGGCTTCTCATGGTTCAACTCAGCACACCTCGAACTTCGTTGTTCAAAAACTCCTTCAATTGGGGAAATGCGTTCATGTGGACTAAACTTCCTGAGAACGTTTTTGCCAATGGATAAAATCTCCAGCGGTTCAAATCCAATGAGAATCACTACTTTCGCACAAGCACCGCTTTTTGAGCGCCTCAAGGTTTATCCTGCAGTGATTGTGTGATTTCCTGAAAAAAATGTGAATTTGCTCTATTTATTACCTCGAGTAGTCAAGCAGTTTGTAGTAGAATGGAAAATTTGGTGATGTTGGTTCTTACTACGAAATATGGAATGACATTTAGGTAGTTTCAATGCAGAGAATATTTTTATAACTAGCGGCTTCGCACGGGTCCAATGCTGATACTAAATATACATTGACCATCGGGAAATTTAAGGGCATGGCTGGTGCCTCATTCACCATCCGGAAATTTGAGGGCAAGGCTGGTGCCTCAGTTGGAATATTTAAAAATCATTTCTCATTACACATCTACAATATGAAATGAAATACATTCGAAATTTCAGCTGAAAATGTAGCGGTACGAAGAAACAGTGATAAAAAGGTTGCTCTATTTCATGAACGCGCCTTTTCCCCCGCAGCTAGCGCCCCGGTTGGAATATTGAAAAATCGTTTATCATTGCATGTGCACAATATCGTATCAAATCTACATACAAAATTTCAGTCTTCGAAAATATAGCGGTATGGAGAAACAGTGATGCAAATGTAATTTTCATATGTAAACGAGGCCTTTTACCTACACGCCACCCAACGATTATGGACATACAGGATTGCTTACTTTTGCGATTTTGTTAGACACGTCACGTGATCTCGTGACGTAACAGTGGTGACTCTGGATTGATTCCGTACTGCACTTTTGAATTAAAATAAACAAATCTCATGTAAATCCCTTATTAAAATATTATTTTTATATAGGATTAAATACCTAATATAAATGGATTAATACTAGGTAAAATTTTTTTGTGCATAATAGGGCGAGCTATTTTGCCCTTTTTGGAAGTAAGAGGTTCCATCAGTTTTTTATTATTTTCGTGAAAACTGTAACACCCACAAGAACTTTGTTTTAGATAAAAGTATTACCTAAAAATTTTTTTCTATAACTTTTTTTTTCATCTTTCATGATAAAAGCTGAATTATCAAAAATATATTCAATTATTGATTGTTTATAGGTGTAACTTTTTTTATTTATCTGACAGAAAATACATGATACGTTTTCTCTTAAGAAAATGAGGTTTTTCGATAAAATAATTTAACTTAAACTTTGTTCCATAAATAGTGATATTGATAAATCTAAAATTTAAAATATTATAATACTATATTAGAGCGAAAAGGAACTACTTCATCCACTAAATATATTTGAATTAATTTTTTTTGCATGAATGTGAAAAACTGAACTTAAAAAACTAATGTATTACTTTATTTGATATTTGAATTTTTTTCTATCATCAGAATTGTTTCAATTTTTTCTTTCAAGTGACCTATTTTCGTCGGCCTTCAAGTTATTATATTTTATTCTGACAATTGTTCTCAGTTTGCAAAATTCAAAAATAATATTTGAAGGAAAATCTTCCTTTTTTGCATTTTTTTTGAAAGAGTTTTCACAACTCCTGGCCCTCTTCTGAATCCATTTGAATGATGTTTTTCGGATAGCTTGGTCCACTTTTTAATTTTTTCTAATCAATTATCTGTGGGTTCAATAAGACCTCCCAATGGAAGTTGCTGGACCAAAGAAGGTATATTATAAATATTTTTAGCAAAGTATCCAGCAATATATTCTAAAGAGTCCTTTGTTATTTCTGGAATACTTGTATTTGAAGTTGAAGGAATGTTAGTAGAAATATTAGAACTACTAGATGAAAATGAGCTACTGCAATTTGATCCTATTGTCTGCTCTAAAATCGTGACTGTGTTAATTTCAATTTCCACCTTTTACATGACTTTTAGAGTGATAAATTTTTCTATTATCGGTTCTTCAGTATTTACTGCAGCCTGGAGGATGGTAGAATTTGTTCCCAGAATGATCATTCTGATTCGGTAAATTGCTTCCAATGGACTTGGATGTTCATTTGGACCACGGCTACTAATTTGAGAAAAAAGATTTTCAAGTCCATCTTGGTTCAGTTTGTGGGTGCATATATAATCAATATCAAACAAATCTTTCATATCCTCAAAAACAATTTCAATGAATTTATAGACATTACCATGCCCTTCTGAAAAATTTGTAATCCAGTTTTAGCAATTGGTCGCATTGAAAATATTTGATCAACAATTTTTGTTAGGTGGTCTTCTTGCATCTGTAAATGTGCGCCATGAGCACTTTTGAATGGAACACTTCTAGTTTTGACATAACTTTGAAAATGTCAAACCAATTAATAATATATTCAATAAATTCTGCCAAATCCTCATCTTCTTCAATGTTTTGAGGTGACTTGTACCATAAAAGTGCTTTTGCTACAGTATGTGATAAAAGTTCAGCAGCTATTTTTACATTCTGCCTTCGACTTTTCTCACAATCAAGGTGAGATTGATTGATTCTCCAGCAGGGATTAACTTCGGCATTTGTTAAACCAATGAGTGCCTGAAGGGGCTCTTTGGTAATTTTTATATTTCCATACAAAATGAAACCTGTGTCAAGTAACCAATTACGAATGAGCTTCAAAAGATGCGGAGCATCAGCAAGCATACATTTTTATCAGTGCCAGGATGGAAAAAAAGATTTTATTGTGATCAACCCACAATTCTTTCCATAATTCAATACTTGCACGTCCACAGTCACTTACGCATGCCACCACATTATAATCAATTCTGTTCAATTCAGAAATAATATTTAGCAATATTTCTTTTGTCATTTTTTGTTCAAATGCAATTTAGACTGGCTGCTTCCACTTAGAAAAGAGCCCACGAGCTTGTTCAACTTGCATGTAACTGTGGGGTCCCATAATTTCATCATTTGTTACGTAATAGTCTTGTTCAGATTTAACTTTTATCTCATCAAATTGGGAAACAACTGTTTTCTCAAAGCCAGTGAAATCATCTCCAGCTTTCATTGCAACATGTTTCAATACACCTTGACTCATAACCAACGTCTTAAACTTGACAGTGCTGGTAAAGGATAGTTTAAACTATTTCTAAATTACAAATAACATTTTTTGCTATAATATCTTATAGTAAATGCTGTAGCTATCTCATCTTGCGTCCAGTGAACACTCTTCTTTTTATTTGAAAGCAAATCAATCTAGTTTTCAGTAAGAATAGATTTTGAGATGTTCTCAGCAATATTTGTTCTGGTAGTTGGCTTTGCATAACATTTGCAGTACTTATCTTCGAAATGATTGGCAAACTTTTTTCAAATGATCCGTTTTGTTTCTACAGTGAAGTTTTAAATTGTGATGCTTTCTAAGCAGGAGCTCATATTTTGCTTTATAATCAATATCCACCATGTCAACAGAGGGACCAAGTTTTTGTTCTCCTTGAATATTTTGTTGATCAGCTCGAGGTTGAAGAGATAGAGTATTATGAGGAGAAGAGCAACTTTGAGATGTGAATGGATTGAAATTATCCAAATTTGATTCAAAAAATTTGATACTGATAGTTTCATTGTTTTTTTTTCTGTAAGGCTCTAATATTGCGACTTGTATTTTGTGAAACTTCTCTCTCTTTATCAATTCTTAGATAATTTAGGTTAACACTAGGCACTGCATTTTTTTTAATTTACGAAGCAAAGGCAAACCTACAAAAAAACCTAATTTATTTTAAGCAGTGAGTTTTTACCTAACAATTCATTTTCAAGGTCTCGTTCAAAATCATTTTCTGTAAAATGTTTAGAACAAAAAATCCATTTTTGAGAGTGAATTTATCCCCTCTTTTGCAGCGACGAATCCTTTCTTTTTGCAAAGTTGTGGAAATCATATCTTTAGCAATAGGAAAAGAGTGAAATATCACATCAGTAACACCACTTTTCCTTAAAGTCAACTGATTGCTTTTGCAAGTTGACACTACACAAATACGACGAGGCATTTTAACTACAAATTACAATGGTTAGACAATTATTGCTATTACTCACAATGATGTGAATATTTTGAAAATGTTCAAAAAACAAAAAAAAAAGTTCCACAATGGCAAAAAATAAACCTCAAAACGGAAGAAAATAACAGAGTATTATGTGGCATCTACTCATTACACCAGTTTAAAAAATGTCCAGAAGAACAAAAAAAATACGACTTTCACAATAACAATGGGGTCAAATCGCATGATCTCGGTGGCTAGTTCACATTACCTCCACGTGAAATGGTAGATAGATAGATGATAGATTTCCTATCTGATCACGTTATGAATCTACATTTGTGACAAGTCATAAACAGTTGGTACACATTAGTGTGCAAATAGAGTAAACAATATAAAAAGTAGCATTGAATTTAGGTTTCAAAAATGATTCACAAGATACATAACAAATGAAGAATTCAATTATAAAAAAAATCGAATATGTAAATAGGTGTATATGTGAAAAGTTAGGGCGATTTAGTCTGAATATGTACTTTGCACAAAATCAAGTCCAGAATAAAAACAATTTCGTATAAGTTACTATTTGATTTTCCCTTTGAACAAATTAAAATTCAATTCAGTCACATTAAGTGAAAGTTTGTTGAATAATTTAATGTCCAGAGAATTTTGTAATGACATTTAAAAGTCTAAATCTTGGCTGTCTGAGTTGTCCCGCATTTCTAGTTTCATAATTAAGATGATCTGAGTATTTGGAGAGTAGTATTTTGTTTTTATGTATTTCCAGCAGTGAGTAGAAAATCAACATACAGGGCAAAGGCATTCTTCCCAATTCTCTAAAAAGTTGTTCACAGTGTGCGTCGAATGGAGCTCCAGCTATAATTCTGATGGCATTTTCTGCATGCGGAAAGCTTTGATTGCATAAGTGAATCTACCCCAAAGGAGTATCCCATATGAAAAGTGACAGTGAAAAAGGGAATAATACGAAGTGAGAAGTGTTTTATGACTCAACGCTTTTTCCAACTGGCGAAGTAGAAACAACTGTGCTGAGAGTTTTTTACAGAGATTGTCAATATGTGATTCCCATCGAAGCAAATCATCTATTAGTTCACTTAATAATTTGACTTGAGCTTCGGTTGTTACCCTGGTATTAGAAGATATAGTTGTTTTCTGAGTTTTCTCCCTGATGAGTTTCAGTTTGACCATGCCCTCAAACCGCTCTTGCAATGTGTCATGAACAGTGTGGCGCGTAGTGCCGTCCTATTGAGACTACATGTTGTTAGTGTTCAGATCATTCAATCCAGGCCAAGAGAAGTTGGTGATCATCGACCTATAGTGCTTGCCGTTGACAGTGATGGGTTGGCCAACGTCGTTCTTAAAGAAATATTGACCGATGACGCCGCCAGCCCAAAATCCACACTGAACAGTGACTTTTTTGTGCTGCATTGGACACTCTTTGATCTCATGTGGATTGATAAAGGTTAAGTGTTCGATTCTGTCTTTGGCGTCCTCTCATCTGAATTAGTCTGTGACGTCCTCTTATCTAAAGTAGTCAAGTGAAGTCATAGTTCATTTGATTATATAACGTTACCTTACTCTTTCCTCAATCAAGACTAAGATAACGACACATGTGCCCAGTTGGAACGACTAGCTTTGGATCAGCGGAGACAAGGGCGCAGGTCGGTTCTTGATCTCTCATGAAAGTTTAATAATAAGTGCTGAAACAGGTTACCAAATTGAAGTTTTCATTTGAACGCCATCTCCAGAAGTTTACAGAAACACTAAACCCCTCCCTTTTCAACACTTGTCATTGTAGACCCATTTTGTTACACCGGGATAGAAGACAGTTTCAGAATACCAATACAACAAGGAATACGGTTCACTAGAGAGTGTCAATAAGTTACTTGACTTCAAAATAATTTGATTCACAAAAGAACTTTGAATGGTCCCTGAACAA
>WOGR01007842.1:0-12161 GCA_015342045.1 Leptinotarsa lineolata | reverse complement strand
AAGCAATTTTCAGATTCTCATTCATTTTAGAATTGATCTAATTTCTTAATTTGCTTTCTGTCGATTTTTATTTTTTTGAGTGAAAATCATGCGTCGGGAAAAGAAATACCAGGAGATCAAATTTTCTCCTTAAATATTAGCATGTGTTTAAGGAACACCCTGTATTAACCGGATTCTATTTGGCTTTCAAAAGGCAAAAGGCGCAATAAATTCCTTTCTTGAACATGTATACACACATCTAAACAATAGGGAGGTCGTAGCTGGAGTATTCTGAGACTTCTTCAAAGCTTGATTGTGTTAATCATGAACTTCTTTCGCAAAAGTTGGACTGCTATGGCTTTAGAGGAGTGTGTAATAACTGGTTCAGGTCTTACATGAGTGATAGAAAACAGTTAGTGAGATGCAACGAAAAACTATCACAAACTAAAGATATCTTGTGGGGCGTTCCACAGGGATCAGTACTGGGCCCAATCCTTTTCCTTATATAAGTAAATGACATTGTTACTCTCTCAATTCAAGGAATTTCTACGATCTTTGCGGTTGACACCACGGTCCTTTGGCATGAAAAAAATACTTCAAATATGAAAGAAACTATCTCTAGTGATTTAGAAGTTGTGAAAAAAGGGTGTGACGCAAACTACTTGTGCATTTTGTCTGTCACAGAAACGAATGACACCAGAAGATATGAAAAATAGTTTTAGAGAAATTCTTGGGTATATTACAAGGTTGTCTTTAATGGAAGTTCGAAGGGAAATTGTTGATAGACAACATTCAGGCATAGCTGGAAATGGAAGATTGTTCGAATATCTATTCTGAATTTATGCGTTTAAAAATTGTTAGTTTTCATTTTGTTACTTGTTTTATCCAGCACTGAATGAAGGAAGCTTTATTGCTTCTATTTAATGACTTTTTCATACTTTCCTCGAAAATTAGACACTAGATATAGATATATATCAACTTTCTTCCGAAACATTTTTTGTATCTCTAATAAGGAAGCAGCTATCGTCCACCCACCAACCTATATAATTCGAATTCTTTGAATGAAATACTACTGCCGTTTCAGTAAAATTTGCATTATAATGTCTATTCACAACAAAGTTTCCTACATATGATAATTAAAAATATTTACGTCGCTGATCACTTGTCCCGTTTTTATAAATTCAAAAAATGTACGAACTATTAAACGCATTTATTGAAATATGATTAACGATCTTTTCAATTATATACTAATTGCCGTTTTTTGTGCTCAGCTGGGTACCCGCATTATCGAGTAATAAATAAATTCATTACGATATTAATTATTTGCGACACTGGTATCTGTAATGCAAGTTGGGTGGAATATAAAAAAATTCAGCTCGCATTGAGAGAGAAAATCACTTTCCGACGTTTTAGTCAGAAATTTTAAAACTACCGATTCTTATTATATTTAAATTGGCAGATACACCATTTCAGATACAACAAGAACACAAAGAGATAAAGAAGGGCATTGAAGAAGCACATCCAACAAAGTCAAAGAAATGAGCTGCTATGAATATTCGAGTAAGTGATAAGAAGCTCTAGATACATAAGATAACAATAAAATAAATATATGAAAGATAAACAATACCGTAATGCAATACAATGAATATGTTACTTGGCAATGAACATCATACGATATAATACAGTGTGTATGAAAATATAAATAAAAGAAGATATAAAATATATATACAGGGCGTTCCAATGGCAACTTGATCCCCCCTGCAAGACAGAATCGGAAATTTCATAGAACACATCAATTTTTATTCCTAGAGGAACTGATGCTGATATGAAAATCATACCCAAAACTTCACCCCCCTGCGGTCAGCAATAACTCCCCCTATTTTCTTCAATAGCATGGGGAGTCAGAAGATACATCATTTGGAAGGTCTTTTGTCTCTCTTTATTTCTGTGATTTATTTTCGAAATTGGTTCATTCCTATTGAACTATGAACTGAATTGAAACATATATTGATCCGTCCAGTTCCATACAATAATAGATAGTTGGCCACTGTCACTTCTTCACGAATTATTATTGAGTCAACTTTGTTCACTGTGTTCCAACTGAAGAAAAAATACAAATTGTTGCAACCTATTATTGAAATAATGAATGTGCTAAAGCTGCTCTAAGAATTTATAAAACGAATCATCAATTCTTCATTGAAGATAATCTCAATGGAGACACATACTTAAACCTATTACAAGACTGTGTAGATCCTATGGTTACACAAATTTGAGAAAATGATGATAATTTATTAGAAAATGAAATAACATTCCAGCAGGATGGTGCACCCCCATATTTTGATGTTCGTACGAGACAGTTTTTGGAGGAACGTTTTCTATTGCGTAGGATCGGCAGAAGGGGTCCAGTGGAGTGTCCAGCTAGATCACTTGATCTCACACCGATGGACTTCTTTTTGTGGGGACACCTGAAATCGAAAGTGTAGTCTACTGAGCCTAGAAATCTAGAAGACCTACGACAGAGAATTGTTCGTAAATGCCGATTGCTGACTTCGGACATCTTGAATAATGTAATAATAATAATAATAATAATAGTAATAATTAACGTCTTTATTACTACAACCACTCAAAAAAAACAATATTTAGTTCTAACAACATATACAAAGTTATAGTAAAAGGCGAAGTTCAATTTTCGCAGCTATGCAAATAGCTGCTGAATTGCTCTTCCACTTAACGCTTTCGAAAGTAGACTGTATTATTGTATGGAACTAGGTGAAGGTCATTTTGAACAATTTATCCGTTGATTGTATTGCTATTGATATTATATTTTGTTGAATTTCTCAATAAAATGAGCGACAGCGAATTTTCTTAGATCTTATTAATTTCTCAATAATGACCGAATCAATTTTAAAACAAATTACAGAGGTGATAGAGGGACACAAGACCTTTCAAATGATATATCATTCGAGCCCCATGCCATCGCAAAATAGGGGGGGTAGTTATTGACCGCAGGGGGGTGAAACTAAGGGGGTGAAATTTAGTCCCCCTAGAAATAAATATTGACTTGTTGTTTGAACTTTGAAATTTCTCAAAACGGTATGCTGAACATGAAAGGTCCTTCAGACTAGGTGAAAATGATTCGACGTTTTCAAACCATTCCTTGGAATGCAACCACAAGTTCCCGAATCTAAACCATACAGAAATTTTGCACTATGCAAGCAAAGGTTGGAAACTCAGTTATTTGGAATCCTTGGAAATTCATAAGCATTAGAAATGCGGGTGCAATCTGTTAAATGATCAAATCGATGTAGTTTACTCACCGGTTTTCGAATTAGCGTACCCACATTGTCGCAGGTAATAATAATTCAGGTACCTCGGTTACTACCTAGAGTGGTGTTTTATAAGGGGTAAATGTAATCATTCCTTTGTGGTTTAATGTAAAAATTTGAAAATGTCTTTATGTGACGAAACTGCAGTAACTTTAGTTACGAAAAAAAGTGGTGAAAAACAGAAAATTTTCATTTTTCATAATCGGAAACTGTCTTTAACTAACAAATGGAGTTCTTCTTTACTAATCAGACAACAGCAAAGACTTGCATGGGATATTTTGTCCGATGCGTTACTGTTTATTATGCCATTAACTGTCCAGAAGTTTCGACATTGACATAATGAGTTCATTCTATTATGGCCCAATTACTTACCTTTCGAAGAACAATGATACCACAATTATCTTGACTAATCGATAATTGGGGACGTTTGTTGAACTTCAAGTTCTAACTCACGCTATTCTGCCTACGAGCATTTTTGTATTGTTCAGTAATTCTGGATTGAATAGATAATGTTCAGCATCGACACTTTTCATAGTTATCACCATATTACTAACAGCATTTGAAAAGGTAATGAAATCATGGTTCCAATTTTTTTCACTTTTTCCATTAACTCCGAAACAATCCATTCTGATCTCTATCCAAAGTTCATTTGCAATACTCTGATGATTCTGGCCACATTCGCACAGATGAAGTTAGAAGGTCTTTCACTGTATGTCTAACTTTTCCTTTCAAAGATCTGTTCAACCGAATAAAATTGTCTTTGTCAGTTAATTAGTATTGTGACGTGGATCTATTGAGTTCACTAAAGAATATTGGCCACTCCGAAAGTTCACCAGAAAAGTACCCCGAGGTCTATAACTTTTTGTCAGAGTATAAGTTTATTTGTTATTACAGAAAAAGTAATTATCATTGCTGTAACTTTTACGTATTCAGGTAGAGTGGCTTCTAAATTCCGATATTTTGGGTTCAACAGAAGTTGTTTTGGATACCGAAGATTGAGAATCATGCACGTTTTGGAACTCTCAATCCACTTGCACAAATACATTTCATCGCAATATAGCCTTTCCAAAGGATTTTTACTATTATTTTCAGAACTTTCTATTATTAATCTTGTTTAGTTTTATTTCTTTTGCTAAATTCAAGCGTTTTCCTTGTTCTTCCTCCATCAATTTATTTTTGTTCACCTACTGCTTCTCCGCAGACCAATTTCATGGGCAGCATTCTGTTGCACTTTTTTGGATTCTCTCCCCAGCGTCTTCGAATGAAGACTCAATAGACCAATGTAAAATTTTATATGGAACTTTTGAAGAAAATGCTTTTTATATTAGAACTGACAGACTTTTCTCCTCGACAAATTAATTGTTCAACAACTGTTTTTATTTACATAATATTCTTTCAACACCAAATCGTATCCGTAATGGGTATTAAAAGAAATTATTAATTATCAGAAGTCATTCCCTGTCCCACCATGCAGGTACCAGAGTTAAAAAGTGAGGTACTAAAGCACTATAATTTACGCAAATGGTAACATATAAAAACATCACAAGAGTGATGTTAAACACTTACAGAAAAACAACGTTGATGAGTACTTACATTCAAGGCGGCTTTCCGAGTTGAGGGGTAAAATGAATAATTTCGACATAAAATATAAATACGTACACAGGTTCCTGGAATATGTTGACACAGACACGAAGGGATTAACAATCTAAACTGTCGGTAAATCGTTCTTTATAATTCAAAAAAGCCCATGAAAGAAATGAAAATTATATTTGGAAAAAGCAGTCTGTTAATGATTCAAAGTTAGTTGTTTCATTTTTTCTATTAGATTGAAATATGAGGTGTGTAAGTTTTCAATATCCGACCTTTTGTTAACGCATTCTGTTCTGTTTTGTTATTTCGATCATTTCGTTCAGGAGTCTTTTTTAGTATCGTCTGTTATCCTATAATGCTGACTGACTCAAAATCGAAAGTATGAAGGAACGATTTGCAATGTTCTGCAAGGCTAGTAAGATTCTTCATTGTTTTAGTGGGTTGTGTATATTTTTACAATCCCTGCTAAATTCAGTAATTCTTTGTTTAAGATACCTTAATAGTTCAGTAATATATTCATTATATATTTGTGAATATAGATTCAGTCTAATCTATATTCACACGATCTTTTCAGTTCGAGTGCTTTCTATGGATCAAGTATATTCAGATATGAAAAGGAAAACATATTCACATTACATAAAAAATATTATAATTGAAAATTACATTTCAACACAAACAAATTTGAGTACGTTTTCAAAAAATGCCAGAATATGATTTTATTTCATTTTGGTGTAGAATATTATTTATATGCACATAAATTTCAGCAGAATATGCATCCCACCTTTTCCAAACAGACATTGTTCATGTTTCAAGTACTACATTTACCAGTGAATGTTTTCAATTATAACATGATAGTCAAGTAAAAGTAATAATGACTTTTTGTTCTATCTTATCCATTAATTTCTCTTATAGATTATTTTTTCCAATTATCCTTTTTGGGAATGTTAACTTTATACATTTATATTTCAAGCATGTCGACCTATCCTATACTATACTGAAACGCTTTCTGATTTCAAGAATTTTATTTTGTGGGTACCTTGAAATAATATCAATTTATTAAACAAAAACTCGACTTTATAGCAAAAGAAGCAATCTTTTTACTTTAAATCATGCTCACTACACCAACACAGTTTTAGATACATTTCTGCCACTGCAATTTTCAGTCTTCCTAATAACTTTTTGGAATGAACATCCACAGGAAAACTGCCACCATTTTCATGTCAGAGTTCAAGTTTTATTCAGTTGAATATAATTTGCATGTAGCTCGGACATAATTCTTATAGTGTGGAGACCTGCATTCCATATTATCGATATCCTGTTTACTCCACTAATTTAGCATAAATCAATAAAGGTGCATAAATATTATACGAGCAGCAACCTGATTTTTCCTGACTGTATACCTGCAAAAAAAAAGAAGATAACATTCGGTTTCTCTAGGACTTCACGAACCAAGCTACAAACCTTTTTTTGAATACTTCTAAATTTTTTCTCAAAACTATCATCAGGAAAAGCACATTATTAAATACATTTCTGCTGGCTAAGGTATGACGATTCTTCGGCCATATAGGAAGAAAATGTGCTGAAGCCCTAGGGAATGCGAGTTCCTTATTTTCTGTTCTACAGGCGAAACGGTACGACCTGAATAACGCCCCCCTAGAGGGATGAGGTTGCTGCGGTTACTTATTTTTTGTTGGTTTTAGTGGATTTTTTATTCCTTTATTTTGTTGTAAAGTAAGTTATATTTAATGTACTATATGAAATATTTTCCATTATAATTGTTATTTGGATGTTGATTCAATGAATAATGGTAAGAATCCTTCATAAACTCCTTTTCCATATGGAAATTTTTCACCCAACTCAGATTGTCAATATTATCATACAACTGAATTCTTGAACTTCGCTAACACTAACAGCAAAGAATAAATTATTCGAATGAAAAAATCTTTGACGTTATTGGAGGGACACTGATTTCCCATATCTCCCTTTTCCAAAGTCGACTCTATTGTGTAACCCTTCCCATTAAATATGAACCCCAGTTTCTGTTTGATATTTGTAGTTTGAAGTTTCTGTCTGAGAATAACATACATATGGTGTTTTTGAAAGGGGAGTTTTTATTGCCAAGAAGGGTTACTTTCTTTAGGAAATAATGAATTTAAACACTGACCCGGCCCAGTACTTCTGATGAGACATATGGTACGTTCTAAAAATTGTTCGTTCCGTTAACCAGCTGACGAACGTCAACCCTCAGAAGTCGAAACTTGTGCGAGCAATGGATTAACGAAGCCTTTCCTTTTAACGTGCGATTACCTGAAATAGAACTCTCTGGTATTGGTTCAGTATCACGACAGGTAGTATCTAAAAATTGTATTTTAATGTCACAGAAGGTGAAACATGTAGGGGGTTATGATTGGTAAGAAAATAATGTGCTATGTATTAATAAATGAATACCAGTTTTGAAAGTTTTCGACTGATGGTTCTCTGTACTATTAAAGAGAAATATGTTTGGAAATATTTTGTTTGTGAGTAAACAAATTATATGATGGTGTGTTCTATAAATAATCTTCTAGAGGTTGAATTCCAAACATTTCATCTGAAATATTGATCGTAGGTTCCATTTTAACTGGTACTATAATCAACTGTTCAATTAACTTGACGATATCTTGCAGTTCACTGGTTAAAAATTGAGTTTGGAGTTTTCTGTCTGACAGCTCCTGTTCCAATAGTGATAACTTAGTATTAAGTTTCTGAGCTTTTTCTGAGGTTTCTTTGATGAAAGATGGAATGAGATTTGAAAGTACCATAGATTTCTCCTCTATCAAAATATTCAGGCTATGGAACATCAATGGAAAATTGAGCGGCTCATTGTTTGATATTGAATGAAGTAAAATATTGGGCTTCTTTATCTCCTCTTTGTCATACTCGAGGAGTGAATTATTGCTAGTGAGGTAAGATAACAATTCCTTAGATTCTAAAAATAGATGATTGATTTGTTTGAGCATATCCCATTCATTTTCTAGAAGTTTTATATTCTCCTTGAGAAAGCTTATATCAGGATAGACTGGGTATTTGTTGAGAAATTCCTCTTTAGTGGTGATGAGCTTTTTTCTTGTTTCTCCAATTTTGTTATCCAAGTCTGCCAGATCTGTTACCAAAGTTAATGCTTGCTCTCTAACTTTCTTGTATTGATTTTCATATTTACTCAAGTAATTACTCGTGCAATTTTCTATTTTAAATGTAGCTGTTTTCACATTGTTTATTGTAACCCTCGTCATGATGGCATTTTTATTGGGTTTAGGGCAAGCAAATAAAGCTGATTCTTTGGTTTTACGTAAATGTTCATAAACAACTAATTGGGATAATTTCAACATAAACTTTGTAAATTTTAAACCTCCTGGAGATATAAGATGGGAGGGCATTATATGGGGTATATCTGCATTTTCATAAATAGAGTTGAGCTCATTTATATATTGCAAAATTTCATTACGAAATTTGTTTTCCCTCCTAATTTCATAGGGAGGCCAGGTTGATAATTTTTGTTTTGTAAGTTCAGGATTTAGGATATCCAGTAAGTAATAGGCCACTTCATAGAAGGCAGCTTTGTTGTTTTTTACGAACATATCCTTTTTGAAAATGCGTGTGAAATCCTTAGATGGTTGATAAAAATACTTTAATGCACATAAATTGTCATAAAGTTGATCATGAACCCTGTTTTCATTTTCTTTGTATTGTCTAAGGTTTGTGGACATTTCAAATCTGAAAAGAATTCGTTTGAAGCTCATACATTTCAACCATATATTAATGTAACTTACATAAACCCAGGAACTCAAGAAACAAAACAAGAAATGGGTAGGAATATATGATTGATCATAAAATCTATATACTGACTATTGGAATTCAAAATATTGAAATCTAATATTGCTCATACTACTATCAAATTACCCAAATATACAATAAATATATTATAACGAACCTCAGAGTAACGAACAAATTATAAAATATTTCGAATTAACTGTGTTGCCAAATTTCACTGCTGTCAGTCACTGTGAGTCATATTTCAAACTAACATTAATAGTCTAGAGACAAACATTTGCCAAAAAGTAAAGTACATGTGGCGCACATAATGAATGAAGTAATTAATCAAGGAGCAGTGATACTTTATCGAATTTCGCAAAATTTTCGAAAAAAATGTCTGCCATAAATGCCGCAAAGAAGTTAGGATATCTGAACTTTATTGCGAATCAGATGCATCATGGAATTACAAACAAATCTAATACATATGCCATCTTATATTATATATGGAGGGTAGAGGTATAGAGAACCGTCTGTATCTCAGAGTAATAATATAAATGTGTGGAAAAGGTGTTCGTTAAAATGTGCTAAATAAGAGTGGCGCTATAGTAGCAACAGGGTAAATTTTAAAAAAGGCTACGTTTTACCACAGCAATAATTTTAGGTTATATTGACTAAATTAGTTTGCACTACGTGAACATGTGAGGTCTTGTACATTACACTGCCAATAACTACTCTGGTCATTAAATATATTAAATTTCCTAACTCAACATACTTCAGTCAGTTAAAAACTGCTTAATTCATATTACAATACCCTGTGCCTATGCTAGCGCCATTCTGAAGGGTTTTTAAACTGTAATTTACTGCTGAAAGTTGGACACTTTTTCAAGCTTCGTTCCATATGAGACGGTTCTCCTTATCTCTACTCTCCATTTACCTCTACCCTCCATACTATATTTACATTAGTTTTAGATATGGATGCCTGAAATATGAAATAATTTCTTTCAACTTGACAAATGAAGATAGCCGACTTCGTTATGATCTTGAAAAAAAAGTTTTCAAAATTCATCTTTTTTTCCAGGCAAACCAATTTAAAATGTCCAAACAATAAAATATCTAGAATTGAAAAAACAAAATGATAAGTTGTAAAATGTTATAAAAAAAATTGAATTATAAAAAAGCAACGTAAGTAATCAAGGGCGTCATTCTTCACATGGTGCATTCGCCTTCTGGTTGTAGGAAAAACCCTGGAAATATATTCATACCTTCACTTTGACGAGAGTCGTTCAATGAGTTATTTAGAGCGGCTGTAAAAAAGTGTTTTTGTCGATATACCCTTTTATAGTATACTGGAATATATTAACGAATCTTATCAGTATTATTTTTCAAATGAACTTTATTTACTTATGCTGTGAGTATGTTTATTTCTATTATATGCTTTCCAGATACTTTTTGACTTGTACTTTGAAATTTGAACCATTTTGGCTACGCTTTGTCAATAAGTTGATCTTATGATGGTAAAGCTTATTTATTTTCATTATTATTATTGCTTCTATCATTATTATTGAACAAAACAGAGTGCGATCGTATTCAAAACATTTCCACTTCAAAGTCAAAACATTTGAATTTACAATCATACTAACTGCCACATGTAGAAAACTAAAAACCTTCATCTAAAATGTCTATACACTGGTGTGGCGACTCATTCGTATAGAATATCCATGCAAATCTGTCGACCAATTTTGCTTACTCGATTTCATGTACGAATTTACGTGGGCCGCTATTTTGAAAGAACATCAGGTACTACCGCCATCCGTGTGACGGTACAGTGTTGTATAATTTACAAAATGATAAATGTAAACTGAGAGGTAGATATGATGACTGTGAATCTATAAGAATCAACGGTGTCAGTTAAGTGTTCATTGTGAACAAATTTTATTTTCATGAGAATATTGAAATGAAAATATTTATATTACGGTCAGTGAGTACGTTTGTTTTACTGTTAGTCTTTTGGATAGAAGTCAACCTATTTTACAAGTAGTGTCACATCTGTGGATCTTCTCTCGTGATATTATGTGCGTTTCATTTGCATTAATCTATTCTAGCTTTGTCCGTCCTGCCCAAAAGTTATTCGCTTTTTCGATTTGATCAAAATATGTCGAATAACTTTTGGCACTAATGACTCAATTTAGAGTACCTAATATTAGTGGGAAACAAAACGCACCCATAAATCGGCCAATAGTGAAACAGGAATTGTTTAATTTTTTGAGAAATCAATATTAAAATGCAAATTTTTCTTTGACTTCTTTTGCAAGTTTTTTCGTGGTTTTTGAATATTTCACAAATTGTCTGTACCTTATACAACGCTATACTTGAATACACTTCTGGAACATCCACATAAAAATTTCACCTAGTAGGTACTCCAAATAGCGAATTTATCATCAGTAAAGATTATTTTTTAAATTTGACACGATATGCCAACGAACGTCAGTTTCCGCGGTTCATTTGCGATAACCTCACCTATTTGTTTCTAAGAAAAAAATAATAGTATCGGTAGCATCATTCATCAAGGATCAATTGACTGAAATAAACTAATACAAATATTGACCATCGGCACCATTTTGCGGCCAACCTCAGAACTCCACAGTCGGTCTGCAACAATTTCTGAAACAAAAGCGCATCTTAGCATTCACAGGTGTATATACATTTTACCACAATCTAAAAATTCGACGCTTGAATGCTTATGAACTTGTAGTATCGATAAGTCCAACCTCGGGGAGACTCCTTTGAGGCGCCACATCTACTGCAGCTCAGGATTGACATAATCTTATTTTTCATTTATGAATTCTTCTACTTTGGTTTTTTGCTTCTCTTGTGAATGAAAATATGATCTTGTTTTTTATTAATTGTATTAAGTTTTTTATAATCTATATTGTTTTTCCACCTTTTTTTGACTAAAATAGACACTGGTAGTAAAACAAAACATTTGGCTAGAGTACCTTTAGGTAAGAGAAATACCACTTACACTCCTAAGGAAAAGTGCAAGCCAAAAACCTGTCAAAATTTAATGCAAGATTTTTTAAAAATTTTGTATATATTGAATTGTAGTAACCAATCAGAGGGATGTTAAGTGCTCATACTGAACATAACTAAAAACCGAATTGAGATAATAAATATACTATTGTATCATTGTTTTCAGTCACTGTACACTTTTTAAAACTATATAACAAGGATGGATAATTAGGAACTTTCCTCTCTTTCATTCCAAGGATATGTGAGTCGGATATCTCCATTACATTATGTCGTCTATACAGGGCTTTTCATGATGAGCGTTAATTAGCCGTTTTTGACAAACTACTTAACGGATCAACCTGAAAATTTCACAGTATGCATAAATCAATATGACCTACACGCCTGAAATATTTCAGACGAAGCGGCGTTGTCGCTTCTACTATAAAGTAGCGGCTTCTTTGATTT
>WOGR01007841.1:0-12162 GCA_015342045.1 Leptinotarsa lineolata | reverse complement strand
TGCCATCTATATTGACCACTTGCTTTCTTTCACTAAGGTAGCTCTCCATCAAGTTGAGTGGTGTTCCTCGGAAACCCATGGCTTCAAGTGTTTCAAGAAGTTTCTGATGGCTGATCGTTTCAAAAGCTTTGGCCAAGTCGACGAAGATGTATAGACATTGGTTACTTTTATCCATGAAATTATAGATTTTCCAATGAGGTCTATCATTGCATCTTCAGTTGATTTGGACTCTTTGAAGACGGATTGTCTGTCGGATATGAAGTTATATTTATTGAAGAAGCTGTCAAGTCTCACTCTCAGAAACTTTTCAAAGAATTTCCCAACGTTGCTCATTCGGGAAAATGGCCTATAATCTATTGCTTGTTTCTGGCTTACAGCTTTGAATATAGATTGAGTTGATGCATTTTTAAGAATACTTTGGAATATGCCAAAATCTATAGATTTGTTAATTATATGTGTCGAAGGAGCTGAAATGAGATCTGAGTGATCCCTCAATGTCTCAGATTTTATGTTATCAAGTCGTGGAGCTTCACCTGTTTTGAGTAATTGAATTATTTTTTCAATCCCCTCAACAGTTGCGGGTTCTATGAAAATTGAGTTGGGTATTCTGTTTGTTGGTTTATTCATTGGCGAAGGCAAAGTAATTTTTTTTGCGCGTTTTTTGCTTACTGTAGCGTAGTGGTCAGCAAAATAGTCCACGATTTCTTTTTTGTCTATAAAATCAATACCGTCTTCTATTGTAATAGAATTCAGTTCATTTTGAGTTTGTTTTCCGTTTATAATTTTCAAGCTCTTCCAGTGTCCATTTGAATTGTTTATGTTCTGATTTACCTTTTTTTCGAGATGTTTGATTTTCGACGCTTGTATTAATTGATTCAGTTTATTTCTTGTACTCTATACGAAGGATTTCATTATTGGGTTCTTCGTGTAGTTTTTTATATTGGAGAAATATTTTTATTCGCTGTTTGAATTTCTATTCAAAAATTAATGTATGTGATTGCCTTATCTTACATCTATATTTCATTTTTCTTTTTAATACTTTTGAATAATTACCTAAGAATCAGGCTTGACAATTCTCATACCTGTCATACCTGTCAACGGGAAATGAAGATCTATTGTTACTATTATTATCAGCATTGGGTGATATTGACGAATTTTCGTATGTTTAGAACCTCATCAACATGAAAGATTATTTCGTATTAACTGTTGCCCGCCTCTCAAAAACGTTATTATCACTTTTTCTATTTCTGATTTATAAGAACGTTGAACAAGCTCTGAATTATTATTTTTTCGACTAGGCAGAGAAGAAACATATATAATTTTATCTCCGATTATTCATACAGTATGTTTGAAAAAACGAAATACGAATAAACTTTTTCCCTATCCTCCGAGAGCAAGAAGAAAAAAAAGTCGCTTGGGACTACATCTGGTGAGTTAGGTGCTTGATCTAGCAGCCAAACCGTGTTTCGTTGATTTTCGTCATGGCAACCATTGAGATATGAGACGATGCATTGTCTTGATGAAACAGGATTTTTGTTTTTGGCAAATGTGGCTGTTTTTCCGCAAGTACTACCTTCAGCTTGTCATATAATGATGCGTAGTATGCTCCTGTAATGATTTTTTTAATAATCTGTTAAAATGACTCCATGATTATTAAAAAAAAAACAGTTGCCATCATTTTTTCAGGTGAAAAAACAGTATTTGATTTCTTTGCAGTTCACCGTTTGAACTGTATTTTTGTTCAGGGCGTATAATGTTACAGTCACGTTTCATTCATAATGAATAATCAGCGTCAAACCTCGAATTTACTGCGCCTAAACTATGCAATGAGCCGTTTAGGCATGAGCAAACGCGGCACTCAACAAACGGATAGCTTTTTCATGCCTTGATGTTATTTAATTTGTGACGCATACGTTATTTTGAAATATGCATAGCCTCTGCTATCTCTCTCACTTCAATTCGGCGGTCATCTAGCACCATGTGGCGAAGTTTTCGACGGTAGTTGCAGTTTTTGAACGTCTCAAGCTCATTTAAATTCATCTGCCCAAAATTTCGCTGAGGTAAATGATGGTGCAGAGTCCTCATACACAGAATCCAACTCAACTTTGATTTGCCTAGTTATGTTGCCTTTCAGAAACCAATATTCAATGACAGATCGATAGTTGTTTTCATCCATTTCCATAAAAACACTCACATCAATTCACTCAGGAGCATTTGCAGACAATATAGTGATCATAGCAGATAGTGAAGTAAAATTTAAAAAAAATTTGGATATATGGAAAGAAATATTGAAGGATTACGCAAGCAAAACATAGGTAATGGCAATAGGCGAAAATAGAAAGGAGATGCGGATAGAAACAAAAGGAACAAGATTAGAAAAAATAACATCGTATAAATATCTTGGAGTTATATTGGAGGAGGAGAAAAGATAAGATGCAGATATTAACAATAGGATTAGAAACTTTATTAGGTCATGAATAGAACCTTTATTAACAGAAAAGAGATAACATCCAAAACTTTAACCGTAACGGTATTATGGGTGTCACTGATTCGTTTGGTTATATTTTGTGGAAAGGTTCAACATACATACGCAGACTATGTAACTAATTTCGTTCATTACTTTTGTTCATTTGATGAAAACAATAAATCATTATTCCGATTATTACATATGCGAGTTTTAAGACTGCATTAGAGATGTAATTTCCGGCCATCTCAAAACATTCCAAATAACTTTCCAGTATTTGTGCGTCTAAATCTAATCTGACAATGAGGAAAATCTATCGACAGGACTTGCTGGAGCTGCTTTTATTAAAAGCGAATCGGTAATTCTTCTGGGACAGACTGACATTCGAAACCGTCGATTTTTCTTTTTCATTCAGCCACGTGAAATGCTGATTATTCATCTGTCGAGAATCTGGAAATTCTTCCGAGTTCGTTGAAAGATTTTGCGAATTCAAGAAAAACAATTCATTCGGGATGAATAATTTGCGACTTGTTATTAATCATTATTAGCAGTTTTTACGAGATTAGTAGACCGCTGATTGATGTTGATATTCTTCTAGAGACCTTTATGCGCCAAAGAAAAAGGATTATTATAATGATTTATCACTCGTATATCAGATGAGTTGTGTGGATTTGAGAGTGGTTCATTCGATGATAAGCCAAAATACGAACGATAATATTCAATAGTCCGGATTTGTGAGAGATGAAGACTAATGAGGTCGCGTGTTTCAACGTACGATTCTTTGCTGGGATCAGACGATACCGCCTCATCAGGGATAATGTCTTGGGCGAAACTTACTTAACAAACACTAAAAATGATACGAAAATCTTGTAGCAGTGAAATATAAAAAAAATTGACCAAGAAAGTTCTTGTTTCTATTTGTTTATGTGATGAAGTTGTGCGATAATATATCCAATCGATAATTAGAATGGAGTTTAATATCTATTATTGTGTTGAAAGTAGTAATCATATTTTCATTCGTCGATATCGTTTGATACCTATATCAAAAACTTTCCAACTCTTTTCTACAAATATGACAAAATTCAAATTCTAATTCGAATTTGATTCAGCTGAACAGAACATACATAATAATATATTTTACACAAAATTTTACATTTTGTTCAATATAATTCCTCAAGTGATAGTTTCTGTTAAGCAACTTGATGTCTGTCTTCTGAAAGTTATCTTTTGAAGGATCGTATCCCTATTTCAACAATATATCGTAGAGCAGTTTAGTTGTGCATAGAGTGTGTCCGATGAACTTGTTTTATACACATCTTGGGCTTTCATAATGCTTTGGTATGAGAGAAGTGGAACAATTGATAGAATAATGATCCTGTTTGAAACAGGCGTATAGTTTACAACCTACGTGAATATGAGTGTATTTGTAACAGTTAGTAACTGGAAGATTATTGTTTACTTGGAATATATTGAAAATATTGTAATTTTCCATTAAAAAAATTTTTAATTCTTTTTTGAATCTTATGGAACTTTTTAGATCTTCCATCTTATTGGGGAGGAGGTTATATAGTTTGGGTCCATAAAAATGTACTGACTTTTGAGTCAAAGTTTTATGCATTAAGGGAACTGTGAATTTCGTATTTGTAACACCTCTTGTTGTTCGGGAATTTTGTAGCAAAAATTTTTGACAATTAGTTTGAGACCACATTGGGCAACGATAAATGTTGAGAGATCTGACATTGAATATTTTTGTTTCCTCATACAAAAGATTGGTAGAGTAGTTCCTGTTTTTCTTCAGAAACTAGTTTCAAATTTGTGTTTTGTGCACTTCGTAAAGTTTTATTGTTGAATTGAAAGTGCTTCTTCCACTGTTAAACTCTTTTAATGCCGTTTTTAGCAGTATGGTGAGCTTGGTCCCAGGGTTTCTTTGTAAAAACTGAAACTGTATCATCAGCATAGCAAACAAGATGCCCCTGGAAATCTTGAATCCTACCTAAGTTGTTAATGTACACTAGGAACAGTATTGGACCCAGCACTGTTCCCTGTGGAACACCAACGGTGTTCTGTATCTGTATCTCCTACTTTAACTTTCTGCGATATATTGGAGAGATAGTTTACTATTAGATCCAGTGCCTGCCTTCTTATACCGTAGTTATGAAGTTTCTCTATTAGTTTAGAAATATTGCCAGGTATTTGAAAAATCTATCCATGTCACTGATAATTTAAAGAAAGAGGCCGTTCATAGCAATTTCGGTATTGAAATTCTTAATAAATCCAAATTGTCTATCGTTAATGATGTTATTTTTCTCAAAGGATGAGATGAGTCTTTTTTTAAGAGATTGTTCAAATAGTTTCGCAAAATGAAAATAACTTGTTAACTTCAAAATCGGATCAACAGAACCAAAACATGAACGTTCATTCATTTGAAAATTTCATCACAGATCAAAGTAATCATATTTTTCAATCATTTTCGGTAATACAGAACACGTTTTAGAAAGAAACTGGGAAGTTGTTTGTTTTGATGGAGTCGAAATTTCTTAATGTTTTTGGGTTTTTGAAACTTCCGTGAACTGAAAAATAAACGGAGCTAAATCAATAGACAATCGAAAAACTGAAAAGTCCATTTCACGAAGTTACTAGGTAGAATGAACTAATCAGTAGGTAACTTGTCGTATTCATAAATTTGAATGATCAGAAAAAAAATATTAATTTCTATATTCAGCTTCCTTCAGATAAAATTGATGATTTGGTGAATGATCCTCTTCCATTATCGAAACGCAAAAAATTTTCTTAGAAAAAAAAACCAACAAGATCTCGCTCATATGGAAAGTGTGGTATTTCTCTCTCCATTGACGAGAAAAGTTCAATCTTTGGCTGAAAAGTGACCGTCTGCCAGGTAAATACTAACTGAATTATAGTTATCTTCCATTTTACATTTGGAAACGTTTGTTTCGATCTCATCATTTGTGTAAGTATGTGGACTCAGGCTATAGCATAGTTGAAACCAGTCGAATCTAACTCAATCTGTGGTAGGTGCATTTTGCTGAATAGATATATCCTGAAGATGATGGGCGGACAGAAAATGACATTAACCTTAGACAGCTGCTGGATGAAATTGTAAAACGTAAGAATATAGTGAAACAAACAATTGAAGGAAGTGAAACACGTACGAAATTGATAATTGAAGACTGTGAAACTCGTATACTTATGAAGGAAGCATATATGAATAACTTTTACTCGGACACTCAGACGACAGTCCGCTCAAAATAGAACTAATCTCATGTTGACATTGTCATTTTCCTCGAGGAAAATGATAATGTCAACATGAGATTAGCAGACTTCTTCTCCTTGAGTCTACGAGTGATCTACCAAAGCTGGTCATCTCCAGGATTCCAAAAGTTTCTCCCACCTTTCGTTTCGGTGATCAATGATTAGCCTGTTTGACTTGGTTGGCCATCCTGCTTGCCGCAATTTTGTCCCCAGGAAAAATGATTTGCTGATGAAGCCTTCTCAGGTGGTTTCTCTCTCTTATAATGGTTTTGATACGAGGGGGAAATTCATTTTAGCTTCTCAGCAGATACTCCTCCCAGTAACAGAATAATTAGATTATAATTGGAGTCCAATTCCGACAGAACGTCAAGTTTGCTAATCAGAGAGATGTTTCTGAGAAGCGCGATGTTTAGTACATCAGGCCTGGTCTGCTCACAATAGTACGTAGGCTTATATGGTCCCAGCACGAGATTTTCATACCTGTCAGCATGCGCATGGAGCGTTTGGCCATTTCGATTGGTGGCTCTACTCCATAGTGTGTGCTTGGCGTTGAAGTCACCAGCAGCGATTGTCGGAATATTGTTCCCCATCAGCAGCTTATTCAGTGATTGAGGGAGTGAAAGATTGCTCGGAGGGTTGTAAACCGAGATCAGTCTGTAATAACCACAGCTCAGTTGAATTTCGACACCCACGGCCTCAGTTTCGTGTATAAGGTCATTGTCAATGCCGTATTGAACACTCTGAAGGAATCGTTTGACAAGAATGCCAACTCCCTCTCCAGGCCGTCCAACACCTCGCATGCACGCATTCATAAACATCTGGATATTGTGTCTGTGAGTCGCTGCGCACTGGCCCCATACAGTGCAGGTATACAGGATTGTTGATAGTATTACGGTCTTTATTATCAGCAACTTCACTTGAAGTCCCATGTTGCTTTTGCGACCAATGATATTGCGTAAAAGTTTTGTCGGATGGTTCTTGCTAGCCCTAGTATCTGCCGTATAATACTGAATAAATGACATTCAATCGGACAGATGAAGCTTCAACAAGATGGCCACTATCAATCGACAAAGTTTGCAAGTGTCTATTGTCATGAAACTCTGAAGAAACACCGAATAATAGCAAACAACAAAATCACCAGTGAGAAAGTATCGTAATCAAATAATTCAAGAAGGATGCAAATTCTCCTGATTTTATCCAATCGGAAAAGTGCAGAATATTCGCTTGTTTTCTCAAACTGATGATTCTCTAGATAGAACTCCATTATCAATACATGCAAAACTAGTTTTCTCTGTATCTCTCTGTTTCGCATATTGCTTTTACCCTTGCAATGCCTCGACTATTCGTCAGTACAATTTGTCATGAACTGGCGAGGGGGGTACATCTGAGAAATTCTCTCTTCAAATAAGGTTCTAATTAGTTTCTCGTTCGGAGGCGGGCCGCGACAGCACACTAGACCATCACAAGAAATTCGGGTCAGGTTGGACAAAGTTGTGCCGCCTCTATTGCCGCAGGTCAACCCAACAAACCAAATCTAATTACGCCAATGTAACGCCGTTGATTACCGTCACGGATGATGAGAATGTCTAGTACCAGTTTTGGAATACACGTTCTGCTCAAATTCACTGATATACGAATATAATTCGAACTTTAATTATTCGGACTGGGTCCGAGATTTGACCTCGGAACGTTTCGATCCTGACTATGATAGACACCTTTTTCTCTCTCTTTTTCCCTCTATAATTATTGATGACATCCAACACGGGTTTACTGACAACACTCATTCTTCATCATAACAAAATTGATGTATCTCGATGCGCATTTTGATAACCAAGATTGCATCAACAGGAGATGATTAAATCCACTACTAGCAAGCTGGAAAATCTCGAGCCTAACACATTATAATTAATTAGTTACTTGGGAGTTGTCTGACTTGTTCATTTCTTCCTAGTCTCCAGAAAACTCTGCGGCCTCTTGGGCTTATTGCGTTTATTCTACCATCTTTTCATAAAATCCATTCCATCAGTCTCGTACCCTCAAAATTTTATATATTGCTTGCCTCCTGTGATTCAGTGCCTCACATTCACATAGGATGTGTAGTGCTGTCTCTATTCCTTCGTTGCATAATCTGCAGCTAAGGTCTCCGTTGTACAACCCCATTTTATTCAGGTGTCCTCTAAACGGACAGTGTCCGGTTAGTAGCCCTGTGATTGTTCTGAGCCGATCCTTATTGTGTTGAAGTAGTTCTTCGGTTCTTTTCTCAGACGATTCTCCAATGAAGGTTTGGCTGTGTTGCCAGGTACTTTTGTCCCGTACTCTATATGCTTCTTGTTGATTCATGTTCTAATCTGGTTACATGTCAATGATTTTGGTAACCCCAGAGCTGGTTCAGGACCCATGTATGGAGTTAATGATTCGTGTCTTGCAGATTTATCAGCTTTATCATTACCTGTGATTCCTGAGTGGCCTGGCACCCAGTAAAAATTTAATTTGTTCCTATTTGTAGGTTACTTCAGTTCTTCACGTCATTCCCAAACCAGTCTCGATGTCACCTTCGAGTTTGTCAAAGCCCCAAGTGCCTTCTTACTGTCTGTTAAAATACTGATCCGCTCATTTTGTTGAGGTCTCAATTCAATAAGCCTTGCACACTGCAAGATAGCATACACTTTCGCTTGAAGAACGGATGTGTATAGACCTAGCGGACAGCTATGGTATAAATTTCTATCCACTCGGTATATTCCAGCTACCGTTTCCTGTTCGGTTTTCGACGTATCTGTATACCAGGTGTTCTTTCCAAACATGTTCTCGGGGTGGCTAATGGTTGTTCATTCTTTACGGCTTATGATTTTGGTCGTGAAGTTAGTGTTAAAGGTTAACTTTGGTGTCATATGGTCCGTACACATATTCAATATGTGCTGCTTCACTAGTTCCGAAATTTCTGTTTTGTCCGATCCTTTATAGCTCGGGGAATTTTCCAGTCTAAATTGGCCCATCTGAGCGTTCCCCATTATCACAAAGTGAAATGGAGGTAGATTCAGAGGTGTCTCCAATGCAGCTTTTGGGGTAGTTCTCATTGCTCCCGTTATTCCCAAACAGGCTAGTCTTTGCACCCTGTCTAATTTGTTAATAGCGACTACTTTATCTTTGGCCACCAGACCACAGATGCGTATGTTATCATGGGTTCAACCATCATTCTGGTTAGACAATATACCATGTTTGGTTATAGCCCCCGTGTTTCTCCGTAGGTGCATCAGTGCTACCTCCGCTTTCCTCTTTATCCTATTCAAGTGTTGGTTCCAGGTCAATTTGGAATCTAGAATCACTCCCAGATATTCGACCTCCCCCTAAGTTTTGGAGGTCCAAGACCCTCCGTTTTAGTTCTCTTGGTGAATGCTACTGTGGTCAATTTAGATGGGCTCATAAGCCCTTCTTTCTTGGTCCATCTTGTTATATTGTTCAGGGCCTGCTGCATGCATCCCTTTACTACATTATTGTGTTTACCCTAAAACCCTGGACTAAGATGACTGAGTTGTCTGCATAGCCCAGTGCTTTGTACTCATTGTGGTCTAGGAGACATAGTAGCTCGTCCATTACAAGGTTCCACAACAGAGGGAATGACCGCCCTCAACGAGGACAGCCCTTTGCAACCCGTGCTACTACTGTTTCCCCTATAATGATTGTATATACCAATCTTCCCCTAAGCATGCAGTCTATCCACCTGCAGCTTGTCTCGTCGATCCTTTCTCTCCTCGACGCCCGGATGATTGATTCTAACGACGTATTGTCAAATGTGCCCTCAGTATCCAATAAAGTAGCTAAGAGTAGTTTTTATAAGTATTTTCTACTTTTTCTGTTACCTGACATAGAGCCGTTTCTGTTGACATACCTGACCTGTATGCATATTAGCCTAGATGTGATGGTCTGGTAGCCCTGATATACCTGTCAAGTAGTTTTTCTAATGTTTTCAGCATAAATGGCATGAGACTGATTGGTCTCAAGGCCTTCGCCGAGTCCTGTCCAATTTTTCCACGTTTCGGAATGAAGGTGGCCCTGATCAGACTAGATTCAGGGTTGGTTTCAAAACGAATATTCCCATATATAAACTGGTGGATAAGTGACAGTCCAATTACATAAAACAAACAAACAGTATGGGTTGTGCTTGAAGCCTGCATTTGCAACTACGTTACACCAGGAGAATGAAACATGTGAAAATTTAACGATGAAAATCAAACGGAATATCATTTCCTCAAAATTTATAAGAAACGAAAACAATGGTATTATTTGCATGAAATTTATAAACAGAAAATGACATATTTCATTACAGTCAACAGTGCTGAGTGGAATGAACGAAGAAATGTTAGAAAATACGATTACATTACCTGGAAAATCAACAAACGAGTAGTGCTGGTGAATTTTCATTGAGAGCAAGTTGGTTTGAAATTAATTCATTATTGACGAAAGTTCCATTGAATACCATCCTTGTGTTGTACATTATAATCAAGACTAGCTAGCATTGAAATGGTAGTATACATAGTTTGAATTTCCACAATGTTACCTTCATTGAGATAAACAGTGTCATTGTTAGTCTCTAATCTAAATATTTGTCCGTTTGTGTTGTGTTAGCAACACAAAAATGAAATGTTTAGCCTGCATTTGTGGATCCGGACTACTGCTTCAATGTTCTTGTATAAATATAGAATTTCTCTTGTTTCGAAAAGGATTTAATTTGGCAAATTCCACCGAAAAAATTGTGAAAATTCAACTGGTACAGTTTAATTCTCAAACAACAATTGCTATGTAGCAACATTATCAAATAAAATAATAAAATTCCCACCGCGTGTGTCAAAACGTGATAAAATCCAAAACTACAGAACGGAATTCCTTTTAGTTTTCATAAATGAACGGGATGATTCCAGAGAAAGATTTGTATATTCAATTCATTGCTACTATTTATAGGTAGGTTGTAATATGACGAAGTTATATGTGCAACGTTAGGAAGTTTCAATTGAAAGCTCTTTCTCACCCTACGGGTGATTTTTCAAGAGGTAGATAGATAGATAGACATATTTATTAAAGCTTTTAATTCAAAAAATTGATAAACCTCAAGTCACAAAAATAATTGCATTAAAATACAAAATGTCACTTAATTATATCTGACATAAATAAAATCACGTGGTAAATAAACGAGAGGAACAAATAAGTAAATATCACAGATGAAGATGAATGAGTAAAAAGTATCATGTAATATTGAAGTTACTAGGAAACTTAAATTAAATACAGACTGAAAACGATTATTTTTCCATGAATTTTTATGATGAATATGGTTCAATGTCACACAACAGATCGAAAACACGTTATTTAAAAGGTTGTCTTGTCCGATCTTCTTTCGATTGTCTTGTCCGATTGTAGAATTTAATTGATGTGTATTCTGGCCCATTCTCTGTGTTCTTCAGTCAATATTTAGGAACGATATAAATGGATTTCTGTCTGGTGGAATACTCATGTCTATATTTGTCATATTCAAAATTCGATTTGTCCTCATTTACAAAAAGTACACAAACATAAATATATATTGCCTATACAGTAAGTATTTTGTTACCCTTGAAGGTACCACGACAAGTGTCTGTATAATTTATATTGAACATTATTTTCGAAATACGTTTTTTGCATTATGAAAATACGTTCAAGTTGTTTTCTCCCTCCCATACTAATATTCCATATTTCAGCAGAGGATGAACAGTCCCATAATATGCCGTTTTCAAGGGCCGTCTCAACTCTCCAATAACATAACACTTATTTGCTAGTTTTTTTGAAAGATAGTCAATATGTACCTCATAATTCAGTTTATCATCTATATAAATTCCTAACAGTTTTGTACTTGTTGAAATATCTAGTCTTTCACTACTTAGCTGAAAATACTCCGAAATAGCAATATTTTTGTGAACAGTTTTGTTGGTATTGAAATATGTGTATGCTATAGAAATGCTATTTGAAATTGATTTTGTGAATTTCAGAGAAATCATTTATGTATATAATAAATAACTTTTTTCTATTTCAGTGAAGTCTGAAAAAAAAAATCATTATTTTGTTGCCTAATATATACTTTTTGCTTCCTGTGACTCAAATACGAGTTCAAGATATTCGAAGCATTCCCTCTTATTCCGTAATTGAAAAGCTTTCGGAGTAAAATGGAATGATCAAGGATTTGATTTTCAAAAAAACACAAAAAATTTGAAAAAAATCATAAAAATCTTCATTGGGATCGATAGAACGATCAGAATAATTTAATGTTTGAGAATGATTTCATGCAAATGTTGTCCGCGGCTCCGCTTTAGATGGCCCATGCGCAAGGTCCAATTTTGACACACTGTCTCTAACATATCGACCGGTATTTCACATATAAATGCTCCAATATTGGCTTCTAGAGC
>WOGR01007840.1:0-12162 GCA_015342045.1 Leptinotarsa lineolata | reverse complement strand
AGTGTTCCTCCTTGTGTATGATCTCAGCTTGGGACCACTTGATGTTATGTTGATGAGTCCAAACATGCTCTGCTATTCCTGAATTGCTTGTTTTCCCACGCTGTGTGTGTTTCTTGTGCTCGGCAATGCGGACTTTCAATGGCCTCTTAGTTCCATCGATATAGGATTTTCCGCACTCACAGGGTATCCGGTAAATGCAATTCTTGGAATCGCAGTGCGCGTTTGGTGGCCTGGTTTTCGTAAGGCTGCTACGGATAGTGTTTCCGGATCTGAAGCAGGTTCTGATATTGTACTTGGACCTAATTCTTCTTATCCTTTCCGATAATCCTCTGATGTAGGGAAGTACAAGCAATGGTTGTGACGGCTTTTCTTCCTTGGGAGGTTCTTGCTGTCCCAAAGTCAATTTCACCATCACTTTGTAGTACCCATTCCGTTGAAGATCATTTTTGATGATGCTTAGTTCTTTTTCCAGACCTTCCTTCGTATGACAGAGCCCGAAAGCACGGTTTACTGGAGTCTTGATGATTCCTATTTTAGTTGATTGATGGTGGTTGGATTCGTGGTTCAGATACTGTCCCATGTGAGTGGGTTTTCGGTATACAGATGTTTCCCACTTAGTGTCCGTCCTCTTCACCAATTCGTCTAAGAAAGGCAATTCAGTTATTTCAGATTTTCAATCATTTTATAAAATATTAAACAATGGAAGTCCGAACTGATGAAATTCAGTTATGTATAACTCTTCAGGGCCCATGTTCACAAACTCTGGAACAAAGATATATTAACTGTTCTGAACACTATTCATAGAACTCCTAATTAGTTTTCTTATTGTGAAAGATTATCAAAGAATCATTTATCCTCCAATTTAGACATCACAAATGAGTGGACAGAGCTACTGCTCTGAACAACTAACTTTTTCATAAAATATTGTTTTTATTTCTGAAATTCACTGGAAAGTAACATGAGTTCAATTTCATGAAATTCATCGGCACTGTATTAATTCTGTATTTCAACTTCGATATTTGGCAATGTATTCCAATATGCGGAACATCGGATAGAGCCATTTCCAATTTGAGGTTAATTGCGATATAAAATTGTATTACTATGAAATGTGCAATGCCCGCAGTTTATTGGTTGTGAATTCAACAATACAACTATTTGTGTAGTATCGAAGACTTCAAACATATTATATATGTCCTCAATTGGTCAGATTGTTGAAATACGTTTGTATAGCTATTCTCTCTTCGATGTACCGCATGCAAGCTATTATCCAAACTAGATCTTTTTCTGATTAAACGCAAACGTTAACTGTTTTTTCATTGTTCACTCGTATAGAAGTATGTGTTTTGTTTCGTATTTTATTTATGACTTTCATTGCCGCAACTGTAGACTGTTTCTTTGATTTTACAATATCTTATGAGAAGTCGATATTTTATATCATGTTTTCTTTTTACAGAAATCAAGCTGAAATGGTCCATACATGTCGGGGCAGTATATCACTACACGGTGCCTTGATATATACGGTGGACGCGTGCACTTTCGTCATTTCTAATGGTGGAACGCAAACCTTTCATATCAAAGCCGCTTCCGAAGTAGAGAGACAATCATGGGTTACAGCTCTCGAATTGGCAAAGGCCAAAGCTATGTAAGTACTGAAAAATTAGTTTTTTGATAAGATGAATGAAAACACTTTTTTTTGTCTAATTTCCACTACGTTTAATTATTTTTACGACCGGTTTCGGGGTTTAGCCCATTATCAAGAGAAACTAACTAACTAATTTTCACTTGATAATGGGCTAAACCCCGAAACCGGTCGTAAGAATAAATAAACGTAGTGGAAATTAGACAAAATAAGTGTTTTCATTAATGTTATTAAAGTGATCATGAATTTACACAAAATAAACAAGTCATCAATAACACAGATTAAATAAATAGTGTCATTATATGTATATGCATTAAAAGGGATTTGCGAAAAATGCGCTCTACGTTCAAAGTCTTCTGATTTGAGAGCTTGAACTTTGGTGAATTTATACGGATGTATTTCTTGATTTTTCAAAATTCGTTGTACTGAAGCATATGATATATCCAAATCTTTTTCTGCACTGCGAATGGAAGCTTCTGGATGTGCATAAAAATATGCTAAAACATTAACAGTATCGTCCTCATTTGAAGTAACCGGTTTTGGTAATGTTGAAGGCACTTTTAACTTTGAACCATTCTTAAGGAATTTATTTTGTAATCCTACAAAATTCCTCTCGTTAGTTGGTGTTAATTCAGGATACGTTTGATTGAATTTTCTGCAAGTTCTGGCAATGATTTGATCACACTGCCCATGTATAATAAATAATTTCATAAGAACTTCGTTTGAATAATCAATATTTGCATTCATTTTTGGCGAATTTTTGAAACACCGTCAGTATTCATTTTACAATTACTTATAAAAGTCACCAATCTGTCATAAGCTTGATATTTGCACGGCTACCTAAAACCAAATTCTTAAAAAAAGTAATGTTTCCATAAGTCACTTTATTAAGAATACTTTATGATTTAGGTATAGGGGCATGATATACCATATTGAAGCATTTCTCATCCGCTTTCAATTTATTAAGTGATATACAGGGAGTTTTATTTGAAAAAAATGAATTTTTGACCACTTTTATGCATAATGGAAATAATAGTAATTTTAGCACGTCGTGTATGATATGGAGTCGATTTCTTGGTGTTAATTAAATACTTCGAGTTTGTACAAACAATCGTCAAAATATAAACTAGTAATAATGTACTCAAGTTCAATTAGGGATATATTTTGGACCATATTCAGCACAAATTATTTTTTATCCCGAAAATCGATAGTGATAGGTAGAGAACATTATCAACAATAAAATATTATAATAAAAGAGCGATTCCAAAAATGTGTTCATATACGGGGTGTTCTATTCAAAAAAAATAAAGTTGTTAGGACTTTTTATGGAAGTGGTGACGTCGCAATGCTGAAAATATTTCATATTGACAGAACAGATAAGAAATGTAAGATGTGAAATTTTCAGAAAAATTGTGCTTTGCGTTTTCCAGAAACTTCTCACCTAACATCGATCGTGAGTCACGCTGTACATTATCTCAAAAATTCATATTGTGGTTTTATATATTGCCCTGCAATGATACAAGTTGAAGCATGCCGTCTTCAAAAAATACAGAATAACTGAATTCGGCAAATCTATAATATTTTGGTAGAAGTTGTGTAGGCGTCGACCTATCTAATTCAAGACGTTGCATTCCAGGAAGTATTTGTTTCACTATCGACGTTATACCAACACCTGCCATTGTTTTGTAATCAGCAGATTAGGCAGATATAGTTACCGATTTTTTAATTACTTATGTTTTTGTGTTCGATTCTGAATTCACACTTAATATTACAGAATTCTTGATCTTTTCATAGAAATCCAAATCATGACAAGCCTTAACTTTCGAATTGTTTGTAACAGATTGAATGTTTTATATTTGTAGAATCCAATACGTTGTAAAATTATATTGATAGATTGACATACAACTTTCTTCTATACTAACGATATACTAACAACTCTCAGGACAGAGCAAATAGAGCTAGCAAAATAATTAGACTTTAACTAATCCCAAAACAAACAGACCGATCGCGCTCATATTCGTAATCGCAGAGAGCTCTTATCAGCATTCAACACCTAGATATAATGGATAACATTCAAATCCATTCGATAGTGTGTTGCGTCAGGAGTTTTTCCTAAATTTTTTTGTGTCTTAAACGAGGGCAGCTACTCTCCAAGTACTTGTGTTTAGTGATGACGGAGTATCCTCTGATTCTGACTCCCGCAATACGAAGACCTGCCAATCCACAACTTTGCAAACGCTCCACATTGCTTGGTTTTCCATTAATCTCTATACGAAGACCTGCAAATCCATAGGTTTGCAAACGATTTCTATTGCCTGGTTTTCCATTGAATTATTATTCTAAGCCTGAACAAGCAAAACTTTATCAACAAGAAACTGATAAGTTATAACTGTCGCATGATGTCACGATCAAATTATTAGCAAGATTAAGAAAAAAATTGCAAGTTTGGAAAAGAAACACCTCCTTCAAGCAGAAGAGAGGAAGAATGGACCAGCAGAAATTGAAAGAAACACAAGATGGAAAACAGAAGATAGCTTCATTTAACAGAAAAACGCTATCCATCTGAAATCAAGAACCTGGATCTTCCTCGTTTGAAGATGATGACGGTTTATAAAACAAGAAAGAAGGCGTAGAAAAAAAGAATAAATTCAAATCAAAATCTACAAATTAACGAAAAATCAAATTTCCGAAAATACGAATGAAAATACAGTTCTGAAATGCAGACCAGAAGATGTTGCAAATATTTTAAGTTATCCAAGAAGGAGGAAAACTATCAGTTACTGAAATTCTAGTTAAGAAAAATGCCACTTTTTGTAATACGGTGCAAAATTAGCAAACGAAACCAAAGTAATACACAAAATGTTAAGGATTGATAGGTAAGTATACAGTATATATACTGATGAAAGCGTGTGAACTTTCAAGCCTTCAACTGTGTCAAATCAATTTACCGGGTTTTATGACTCAAGTCTGCAGGTTTTATGGCTGACGTTTCGTCTACGACTGCAGTCGATATAAAAGTGTAAGAATACGGCAAATAATCCCGGAAAATAGCTTAGACAAAATTTTTACAAATCTCCAACGAAAACAGAACGAAAATCATCATGTAGTTGTTGTTCAATCCCAACCTCTTCAAAGTTTGTTCCGGTCTTTTGTCTAAAACTCAGCACCAGACGGATCTGCATTAAAGTTCTTCAATTATTGAGTGATATTACGACCTTGATATTTCATTGCAATTAGACAATAGATTATCATCGTTCGGTTGTTTTCGTTAAATCCAACCGAATCGAAAAAGGTGCAATTTATTTGAAATTTCTATACTCCATGATTGATGTATGGTAAGCGAGGGTATACCACAATGTTCATTCCGATAAAATGTCGAACACTGCAGCTATGGAAAAGTTTTCGAAATTGTTTTCGGTCACCATTAATTTTTGTTTATGTCGGAGGTAAGTTTCAATTTTAGTTCATCTCTCAGTTTTTTTAACACTTTTTTGCGATTTTTTCATTATGGTGAAATGTTTAATCTCTGTATAAATTAGCTTTGTGTGCAAGTAAATATTCAAATTATTCATTATGCTGGCTGCTGGTGATGGTTTCATCTCTTGTGGTTCATCTTTGTTCATTGTTTTTTTTTGACAACCTTGTATACTTATGGGAAAAAGGAGATTTAAAAACGTCACAACGACAAGAATTTTTATTTTGGTGTTTTGAATACAAAGCTTGCATTCCATCGTCGTCATCCCTGACGAACATTTTTTCTTCAATTAGTTGGCTACTTAAGATCTCTTTCGAGTCGACAAAAACTTTACACGGAAATTCTCATGGAAGTACTAAGTATTTGTGTGAATTAGAACGAAAATTGGCCCTAAAATGTGACACGTATTTACCAAAAGTGGTCTCTTCATGACGAATACGATAAAATGCATTATAAAAATGTAATACCGCGTCATATCAACAGAGCAGCCCTATTTTACGATTCAAAAGTGCAATGTATTTGTCACGTAAACAAGTACGTTACCTGGTTGACCTCTGGTGACGCAATCCTCATTACAATTTCTGTGAGTTTCAGTATTTCATAATTCACACTTTAATGACTTTTCTGTGAACTTAAGTTTTCAGATAGGTTTGCAGTTGCTTGTTCATGTTTTATCTTTCAAGGAATTGACAGCAGTCTCATTTTTCCGGGGTGGTAAATGAAAAGATCATCATATATATCTCAAAGCACAATTTGAACTTCAATTATTTCTTCAAAAAGATCATATACCTTATAATTATTGTATTCGACTTTCAATTTGAAAATCATGTATGTATTACGTATAAAAATTCAAATCGATCTTCGATGTCTATTGATTCGATGTCTGCTCGGGATTCGTTGAAGTCGACGATGGCCGTTTTTGTCTGGTCCTAATTGGCGAAAGTTCTGCCGCTGAGAAGTGCTCGAAAAGATTGTAGGTAGTCATTTAATTCGTTTAATTTTCGGACGATGATTTGCGAAACGTGCGGATGATCTGTTGGAAATCGATAAACGAACAGATGTCTATGAATGCTAAAATTATTGAGCAAATGTATAATGAATAAATATTTTCACACATACTTGAGAATAAGAGAGGAACAGAAATGTGAGAAATGCGTATTCAAAGAATCTTCAACTAGATTGATTGTCAGAATAGGGAGCTTCAAATTGTTTTGACAAGTGCCGATATCATCATCAATTATATTTCTATTAATCATGGAAACAGTCACTGATATAAAAAAGGATGCAAGACTTAGTAAAGCACATCCCTCCATCTTTATCTACAAAGGTATCTAACTGGTGCTCATTGAATATGAACACCAAGTGAAGTAGTCGATTGTTACATGCCCTTCAAAAAAAAGTATCTTATATGTTCTTCAAACTTCAGATTTTTATCCAAGTATATTCCTAAAAATTTGGCTGAGCTGTTGTTATCAATTATTTGATCCCCCAGACACCTATGCACCTTTGAAAGTAATTACATTTGTTTTTGGTGTTGAAGGATAATAAGTTAGAGTCATACTAGTTCTTAATTCTAATTATGTCCCTATGCATTATTTCTCGTTGTATATTTTTTATTTCTTATCTTCATGATGCCATCAAAATGTAGTGTCATCGGCAAATAAATATAAAAAGGTTGGACTATTATGTTAAATTACCTAAATTCGTAGAGTAAAAATAAAGTCGGACCTAATACAGAGCCTTGCGACACACCATACTCGATATCCGCCGTATAAATAAATAACCAAATGATTTTTTAAATTATGTATAAAACTTTCTGTCGAATTTGATTTTTAGTTTTTTTTTATTATCGATTTCAAACCCTGTGTATTTAGTATGTTTGATCATTTTCAATTTTAACGCAGATACTGTTTCAGAATAGTTAATGAATATAGTGATTTTTTCTTGCAGGACTTCTCAAAGTTATGATCAACACTGAACTTATTTTTAACACAGTGAGTGATGTTGATATTTCAGATAAACATTGCTATTTCGAGAGCGAACTATATTTCATCAAAATTTCAATAGCCTTCCATCAATGAAAACAGATGCGCAATGGCCGTTTTTTCTAAATTATCACAAAATATTGAGCGAAAACTGGATCGCTGTGACTTAAGAGTAGGTTGTCTTAACTGTTTCAATTTCTATATCAGTGATAGAAAACAAAAGGGAAAACAGTCACTATTCAGATTCAAGAAATTTCAACTATTTTTGCGGTTGCTACCATCGTTCACAGCAGAATAGAATATTTTTCTACGGATGCTATACAATGTGCCACTTCTCTCATCGCTTTCATACGTTCAAAACGAAAAATTTCTCACGCAGTGAGAAATATCCGCCAATACAGTGAGATTGATTATGACACGTTCTCCATGTTAACAACGCTACGCCGACAATTCGCGTGCAATATCCAAGTAGCCCATTGTCGGCGTTTCCATAACAACAAAACCGAAGCCCTGCATAATTATTGCTTTCAACTTACCCAACGAAAATAGTTTTAATGTTATAGTATAAACAGTTCAGGTTTATTAAATATTTAATATAATGAATGTGAAGATTTAGAGTTGGAAAATACACCTCCAGAAATTGTTCAGAAAGCAACAGATGTTTGCAATAATTTGCTACCAAGCACATCAAGAGAAAAATATGAAATCGTTTACAGAAACTTTATGGACTGGAAAATGAAAGCCAAGGTAAATTCTTGTTCCGAAAATACCTTGTTAGTTTATTTTGAAGAGTTGTCAAGAAGATTGAATTCATCAACATTATGGTCTCAGTACTCGATGCTGAGGAGTACCTTAATTATTAAAAACTGTGTTGATATATCAAAATACAAAAAACTATATGAATTTATTTTTAAAACGTAAATCTGAAAAATATGCTCCAAAACAGTCAAAAACATTAACTTCTAAAGAAATTCAATAATTTTTAAAAGGTGCACCTGATAAAAAGTATTTGCTGATATAGGTATGAATGGAGAATTTTTAAATTGTTATCGAAAAATGAATGTTTGCTGAACCTGAACCTGAACCGTGAATTATATACCTACTGGCCACTGTTTCCAAAGGTCATCTGCGACTATTTCAGTTAATGCAGGGGCGGATCTTTTAACTTTTAAACGCCATGGGGGTTGGAAATCCAGCAATATTGCTCAATCTTATATCGACAACTCCATAGCTAACAAAATGAATATTTAATAAAGTATAGTAGAATCCATTCAGCCTCCAGCGCCATTAAAACCTAAACAGAACAATGCTGTGGAAGCTCAGTACGTTTCTATTGATAACAATTTTATTGATAACATTATGCTGTGACAGCATAATGTTATCAATAAATTTTTTTGAATATGTGAAGTTACTCTTTGTTGATTTCTGTGTTTATAATTTTCTAATATTTTATAACATGAAGATGAAGAAAAGACATAACGAACGTCGTTGAAGATTGAAAATGAATATAGGCATGTATCATTTCTGATTATATTTCCATATGGATTTATTCTGCCTAGTAACAACTACCAAATAAAACATAATTATAAGAATAATCTACAACTCATTTGGAATTGTCGGAACTTGAATTCAAAACACTTTCTGTTGCGAAATTAATTTCAGGTAAAGATTCACGTACCTTACTCGTTCGGTATTTCTTGTCAGCTACTTCAGAAAATAAATAATTCTCACCTGTCTCCAGCAAGTGACAATATGAGTCTCATTCTTCAAAGATTTATTGCGGTAAGGTTATTTAGTTAAAATATCACCCGTAATTTTCTAGTTCATTGCGAAACAATGATATACATTAGAGGCGCGTGACATCTGACATGGGACCGAACTTGGGCTCTTCTTGTACTTGGCAGATAACTCCAAAGAGATATTTTAGTGTGGGAACCCGTTTGATATCTTAATGTGTCAGTTTTCTACAGGTAGAATAAAGTTGTGAATGAACTGTTTGTTTCAGTACCGTGCTAGTGAATTATAGTTTTGTTGTTACTGATATTTATCTTTTGTAGGAAACTTTTACGGAAACGATTCTTCTTGAAATATATGTTCTTCAACAGATGAAATAATTCAGGTTATCGTACATTTTTATCGAAGCTAACATACAGAAGTACGTCCATGAAGCAGCGCATAATCCATCTGAGATTAAATAAACAAGATTCCAGAAATGTGTCAAGTTTCAATTCTGAAATGACATTTTCAAACAATTATTTCAGACTTTCACGTTAAAATATTCAAATAAAGCGATTGTGTGTGGTGTCTAATTTGAAAGCTTTCCATCCTGTCAAATTGTTTTGTATGTTACAACATTAGTTGTCAGTATTTTAATTTGAGTTTAAAGTTCGTTAACTTCGAGTATGCCAAATGGTTAGATTAACGGAAATGCATAAAATGACAGTTTTACAACAGGAAGTAGCTCGCCCATTTCATGAGAAATTTCCTAATTTACCGCCCATATCTCAAGGAGCAATAAGCAAAATAGAGAAACAGTTTCGCGAGTTTGGTCATTAGCTGCCAATGCAATGAGCGATGAACTTAAATCCATCGATAGTAAACATATTTAAAAAAATGAAATGCATTCCTATAAAATTATACTTACTAAGGAGCTCATGGAAGACAATTTTGATAGAAGAACTAGTTTTTGTTAGCAAATGATGGACATGTTGGATAACAATATCATGCAATTAGAAGGCGTTATGTTTTCTGATGAGTGTACTCTTTCTCTCAACGGTTATGCTAATCGGCAAAATTGCCGCTACTGGTCAACTCAAAGTCCACACTGGATGAGAGAAGAACACACGCAATACCCTCAGAAGATTATTGTTTGGGTAGGGATTGTAGGAAACCATATCATTGGTTCCTTTTTCATTGAAGGCAACTTGAATGGCGATAATTATTTGGCACCACTTCAAACTGATGTCGTTCCAAGTTTAGCAAATTTATATATTGATCCAGAAAACCATCAAGTTCCAGTGAATACGATATGGTTTCAGCAGGATGGAGCATCACCACATTACCAAGTTAATGTCCGGCAATACCTCGATAAAACATTTCCCAATCGGTGGATACGGAGGCGAGGATCGATTGTATGGCCAGCGCGATCACCTGATCTTTCATCATTAGATTTCTTTCTATGAAAATATTCAAAGAGTAATGTTTACAAAACTAAACCTTCAGTTTTGAATGACTTATAAGAACGGATAACGCTTATGATTAGGTCGGTCGCGCCTGATATGTTGTTTAATGTTACAAGACAGTTTCATTTGAGATTAGGATGTTGTCAAGACGTTCGCAGTGAATATTTTGAACATCAACTTCGTTAACATCCATAGTTCTTTTTCGTATTCTACATTTCATTCAGTTTTTGAGTGTATTTCACCGACTTTCGGTAACCACATGATTTTGATTTATTTTGTCTCAATTGTTGCGATAAATTTGAAAGCAATAACATTTATGAATAGAAAATGAAGAAACCTTTCTAACGATATATCACAAACTGATACTTCCCATTCAAAAAGTTGGGGGTTGTACCTGTCATTCGAAGGGGGTTGAAGGTAGGGGTGGGATTTTTACGTTGAAGAATGTCAAATTATATTTCAAATTCGACATATTTCAAGATTTTTTTTAATATGTACAGAAACCTAAATTATAAATTTATTCCAATTGGCTTTTACACATTGTATAACTGGATCAGTTCTACTGACCCAACTGAATTCATATTTAATAAGTATTTTCAATTTGGAATCGTATGGCTATTCAAATGTTTATGATTTTATAAATGAATTTTCGATATTCTAAAATCCTTTAGAAGCATTCTCAATCAGACAAGTAAAATTATAGAAGTTAATAAAATACCAGCTTTTGCCTCCTGCAACATTTTTCCCAGAAGTAAAATAAATTCGTGAAGATGTCAACCTTATCTGCAAATTATACTCCTGAGCAGCTTTGTGGCTTTTCCGATTTGAATTGAAATATACAAACCGGAACCCATTGTTTGACTGATAATCGCATAACCGCGACTAAACATGTACTTTGGTCTCAAATACAGCTATTTTCGACTGAATGGAGGTATTTGATTGCGCCTCATATCGAATTACTATAATTTACTCTACTTCGATCGCTTTTTGTTCTTTCCCTAATTCCGTAACTCTACAATTATTGTCTTTTTTATGGTCGTTGAAGAACAGCTACGAAGAGTATAATTTGTAATTTTCATACAGGGTATCCCAAATAATATATTAGTATAATATTCAGGAAGAATTTTTAGTATTTGGGACATTGATCTCGTGACTTTCTTAACTATAACTTATTCTGTGATCGGACAATATAGAAAAGGCTCAATATCGAAATAATATACAGTGCCTTCATTTCAAAACTTTCCACCCCTACTACTTCGTTTAGCAGGGAGAATTTGCCGTGAGCAAAAAACACGTCAATTTAGATATCAAGGGGGAAGTTTAAAACCAGTTCCAGTGGTATTTTAGGTTTAACCCCCTTACCCCTAGCTACCCCCACTTAATAATTTCAAACTGTACCCCCTATTTTGTAACACATCATTTCAAAGATCTTAAAAATCCTCACTTAACCCCGTTCAGAAAACTGAAATTGGTTGATCCGTTCTCGTAAAATAGGGCAAAAAGAAAATGAAATATAACAAAATGCAAAAATTTATGGAACCGCTACCACTGACTCAATAACGGTATGTTTATGTCTTTTTTTTACACAGAGTTTTTTGCTTTAGCTGAAAGTGAGATAAGGGCCCACAGTTGCTTCTTGGCGTCCAGTTACAATTAAATGGTGAAAACATTTATCAGAATTAGTTATTCCTGATTTTAAACTGTTTGTCAAGTGGTGTCAGTTGCAGTGACAGTAATACAAATTGTAATGGTGTTCACTTTACAAGAAAGAACTGAAATTATTTTTATTTATGGTGCTGAAAATAGGTGTGCTCGTTGGACAGCCCGGGTTTTTAATGAAAGGCATGCAGGGCAAAATGTGAGTCACCGATATGTTCTAGA
>WOGR01007839.1:0-12162 GCA_015342045.1 Leptinotarsa lineolata | reverse complement strand
TAAAATGATTTGAAATCCCTGAAATAAACAATACAATTGAAATTTAAAAGAATAGCTAAAAATGGCAAATATATTAAGCAAAAAACTTGAAAAGAATTTCACTGTGAATTCAAATCATTTTACAAATTTTTAGACAATGGAAGTCCGAACTGCTGAAATTTTGTGAACTATGTGGAGAAAATCTCGCAATAAAGTGATACTTGAATACAATAATGAATGAATGGAAAATGTTTTAGTGAAATAAACAAAATGGTTGAATTCATAATATCAAAATATAAGTATTAGTATGTCAAGTCGTATATTTGCCTTATCGGCATTCTTCTCAGCATTGCAAATAGAAAATACAGATTCAACGCAGAAATACCTAAGATTAGTGAACAATCTTCAGTGGACTCATTCTAACAAATTCATTAAAAAGTTAGATAATAGTAGACACCTTGAAAGATGTTGAAATTAAATAGGCAATGAAACTAAATAAGCTAATTGCTTACTCCTGATAACGTGCAATGGAAAAACTAGGGCGATCACAGAACAAAATTATTATACAATTTACTTCAACATTACTTCATTTAAGGAAATAATCAATTTTTATCAATATCTATAAGTAATTCATTGCAAATGAGTAAAGAAAAAATATATTAGTTGAATAATGCTTGACAGATTATCCTGAAGATTTTTCCATTTCGACCTGGATGAAATTGATGTCTTCCTATTTGGCTGTATCTCTTATATCATACTTACATTTGATTTTCTTAAGATAACAATAAACAAGGTTCTTAGGTCTAAAGAGGCAGATGGACAAAATAGCTAAAGCAGGTGAAATATTAGACAGGAATACTATAATTATCCACTGATAATTTTTTTTAGTCATAAATCAACACTTTGGTCAAAGGCATACATTGAGAGAAATGGGGTGGCAGTTATCCCGCAATACCTTATTATTGTTTGTTTCCGATGTTCAACTGAGGATGCTACCAACTAGTGAAATGCGTATTGGAAATAAAGCCTATATTGTGAAAATTTGTAGTTATTATGATGAATATTGTTATCGATTTTCACCAAGTAACGGGTCCGTGTATTCAAAAAATAAACATATTTTCTCACTTTAAGACTGCCTCGTTTTATAGTAGACCCTTCAGAGGTCTTTACCGTCTCAATAAAAATTTGCCATTCCTGTTGAAATGCTAAACTCATGCCTACGATTTTGGTTGGTTCAAAATGCACTGAAATGGTATAGACTATTTTCAGTTGGGACTGTGAAGATGAAGTTTTACAAAAGTACTATTTCTATTTACAATCTTCAAATCCAACAATTGGTCTATTGACACTTGAATGCTTGATAATTTTAGAAGGCTAAAGTCTTTTTCACTTTAATTTTATCATCTTCACTCACTTTCTTCCTTTGCAGCTTGTCATAACCTGAAAATTATATAAAAGCTTTTAAAAAGGTAATAGCTATTTATATTATAAGCACATAAAAATAACTTGAATATTGAAAACAATTTTTTGTGAAAGAAATCAAGGTTTTTATTGTCCTTTTGGAGATTTTCAAATTCCACAATGTGAAAACAATGAAAATTATAGTGAACTTTATACAAGCCGTTTCTTTTATCATGTGGTAACATTGCTATATTCTAAACCATAACAGATACGAAGACGACTAAATGGGAAAAAGGTAACTGTCATCGGGAACAGCACAATGATCGAAGAAAATTTACGGGGACTCTCACCCTTCGCGAGTTATACAGGGAAAACCAAAAATGCTATTTTTCGTTTTTTTCGAATGGAATTGTTATTTCGGAGAATATCAAAAAAGGGAAAAGGTTATTGTATTCGAAGTGTACTATGACGATGTAATAATAAATATTCGGTAAAACGTTTCGTGTCATCATGGTCACCATCAACTTTTTTTAATACGAACCTTTCCTTGTTATTACAGATATTGATAAAGCGATAAATTTACAATCCAAGGGTATATCACATTTGATATTTTGATAGCGTTTCATTTGAAATAACTACCATCATCAGTGACAACAATTTTAAATTACGGTCCTGTCATTACTTCTTTTGTAAATTGTTTCGATTTCCTCAAAATATAACTCAGACAACCCAATAAATTCGACAGGTAGGTGAAAATTCGTATATTTTCGTTTTGGAAATATTTGTATTCCCGTAATACTTCTTTCAAGGCTTATTTCTCTATAATCAATTATAATTCGAAATATTTTTATAATTCTCAATCCTGGAAGTAACGAAAATATTAATTTTTGGTCAAAATTCGATTGTTGTATATTTTGGTATGATCAAATAGCATCTGAATTCATTTACCATCTTAAACGCGTAGGCTTTGCTTGGTTTGAATGGCAGGAAAAATTAATGCGTTATGATATCTGTTGAGAACGGTCAAACGTTTATGAACATATCAAAGATGTATTAAAATGATAAAAGGACTGATATGCTATTTAGTTATGCAAAATCAAATAGAAATCCTCTTTTGATTTTGCATGTTCAATGAACATAATTTGTGAGTGCTATTTTATTTCCATATCTGATTATATGATGGCAACTACAATAACAGGAGTTATAATCCCCATAAAAAAGAACATTGATTAAAGAAAAAAGAATGTGATTTATTTTTAGAAAAAAATTCATAGAATCCCAAATAAGTCATGGAAATTGTTTCTGGGAAACATCTTTCAGATTTTAGCAAATGCTGTATTTTAATTTAAAAAAAAAGACGTTAAAATATTTCAAGAGGAAATCTGTGTTAATTCTATAATAAAGGTTTTCGTAGATGGAATATTATGCAAAACTTTTCATTCAGGAATTACCGTTTGGTATTTTTTGGAATTCAACCTTTCGCCACCATCTCAACTGGCATTGTCAAGACGTGTTTCATCTTCTAGTAAACCAATGGTAACTGGAGTTACTAGTTGAAATTCATTATTATTTTTAAAACGTAAAGTATTATTTTAGGAGAATGTCAATAATTTTTAGTCCTTTTTTGATTATTTCAATGGGACTAGACTTATAAACTCATACCTAATATTTTCTCCTCATTTTTCCTATATTGTTCCATAATTTCCTCTCGAGTTCTATCTGCATCTAAAACTAGTACTGGTGTAGTGTTTAACTTTTCATCGTCTGTCATTAGCCATCTTTCATGGCTTTCATGTAATTCTGCTAAGTACTGAAGACTCACTCCTGTTTCTTCTGGTCTACCTCTCTCTTTCACCCTCTCATAAACTACTTCAGGGCTACTTCTGAGGTACACTGAAAATATAATTTTAAAATAAATTGTTGACAATAACAAAACGCTAAATGAATATACCCTCAACTTTAAAATGATATCATGTTGTAATGACACCAAGTAAATTACAGATGAAGTGTATAAATATAATAATATAATGTTTCTATCAAATATTTTAAATTTCTATTTTCTTATCATATGATAGACAGTATATCAAGACCAAAACATATCCAAAAATCAATTCAGCCCATTATGACCTATTTCTAAATGATTCAAGCAGTTCTAACCAATTAAATCCAAGCTTATATCTTCATTAGCTCTAATCCATCTATACCATTGGTCTAAAACAGAGTAATCAGCTCCATGCAAATATCCACTTCTGTAGGCGAGTTCCAGGAAACAGAATCTATTGTTCTGTATTGACCTCTCAAACATTTGAACGGTAGTAGATGAACTTGAGGGTTTGGAAGTTTGGAGCTTCAGCCTAGTAAACTGAACGTAACTTTGAAACACTCTAAGCCATTCCTTATTGTTTGAATACATGAGATCTAGAAGATTGTGACCATCAAGATTTCGCCACCATTCAAGAGGTTCCTGTAAATTAATTATTTGAAATATTAAAAAAATGTTAGACATGATGATTAGACTTCAAATTGTTAATGCATGGAATTTTTCATAATGAAATAACACTAAAACTTCTAGTTGATATAATAGCTGCATTCCAGTTAATGCTTGGAATGCAGCTGGAGGGTGCTCTAAATGAACATTACATAGCATTTCTTTTGAAAATCGCATTGGTTTCAGTGGCAATTCCTGCCAAACAGCTGAAGAATAATTACATCTTTTCAAACTCAAAAATATAATGATTAATTAAAATTGATCAAAATATATAAAAGGTCTCATTAAACTTCATAGGAAATAATTTCCATATGCCACTATATGTTTCCATATACCTATATGAATTGATTATTGTGCCAGTTATTTCATACCACAAATTAAGTATTAGAGGTCATTTTTTCCAGTTTTTCATTTTAATCCTAACTGAAAAAGAATAAAAAAAGTCTCCAAGTAATCAAGGTACTTCGGGAACTTTAGCTAAAGTTGATGACCTTAGAAGTCACAGAAGTTTTTTTAATTAATAATTCAGGGGTCTTTCAGTTGATTATTATAAAACTCTGTCTAGTAGCTGTAATAGGAAGCTTCTTCTGAAATAATTAGATTTGAAATATTAATTCCATCGATATCACAGCTGGTTACTTTATTGATACTTCTTAAGAGAATTATGGCATAACATAAGATTTTTTTGAAAATTATGTTATAATCAGATTAAACAATCATAAATAAATATTATGAACATTGAGTTTTTTTGGATCATGCTTAGGATTCATGTAATTTCTTGCACTCTCTCCAGTCATGAAATAAAAATCTAAATATAAATTAAATTTTCTCAAATTATGTAATTATGTCAAAAGAAGAGCTGAATCTCTCAAGCCCCTTTTAACTCCCTACATCTTTCATTATTTATTGAAATATAGACAGTTTCTAAACAAACAAAGAAATTTGAGACAACAGTGGGGCTGTTTTCTATGCCTTCTGATTTCTATTCCAATCGATCATCTGTATTGTTCATTAAAACTTTACAGTTTTATTAGAATGTTACTTCAATTCAATAGCAGTCGCTGAACATGCACCCTGCGACGGGGAATACAAGATCCTGTTCGCTAGCAACGTCGAGTCATTATTCAACAAGAATGTATTAAGAAGCCATAGAAATACACAAACAGAAAGGAAGAGAGAATATATCTACCAAAGATCTGGCACACAGCATTGATAAGCGCCAAAACGAAGCCAAGTCAACCAAATCGCTCGGGAAGTACGCGCGAACCCGCCTCACAGAAAGTGCGCAAAAAATCAGCACTATAAAAGTTTCAGTTGACACAACAAGAAGAGTACTTCGACCACGCCACTGAAGATGACTGCCGCAGTTGCAGTCGAAATGTTTGGATATTATAACCAAAGAAGACCACGGTCAAACCCAGAAATCAACCAAAACATTTGTCGATTTTTTTTTGGTAAAAAATATATGAATTAAAAATATATAAATTATAAAAGAGAACATTATTCAGACATAGAATATGTAAACTTTTTAGTTCATCTTGCTAAATTACTGCATGAATTCAATAATCGATTAAAGTATAACTAATATATCTATGATTTCTTTTTGATACTTTAGTACTGGGTTTTTGAAATCTGAGTACCCCCAAAAAAAATTAAATACTTGGTAAGTAAATAGTTCATACTTGAACTTTGAAATAATAAAGAGTAGGTACTTAGTGATAGTAATCAATTATTTTCAAATATAAGAACTGGATGAGATTAATTATTTTCGACCCAAACTTACAACAACTGTGATGACTGGTCTCATCATATTCTAAGTTTTAATATTTATCAGTTTTAGATGATTACTCACAAACTTACTGGATATGTATCAATTTCTGGCATGTTTTGAAAATACTGGATGAGTGTGGACTTTCCTGCACCAATGTTGCCTTCTATGGATACTCTGAATGGTCTATCTGATGGAGTTTTCACATTTGTCAACTCTCTCAGAGGAGATATTCCCACAAAATTAGATTTTTTTGAAGGGGATTCCTCAATACTGACTTCTGATCTTTTCATACCACTTGCAGTAGTTATCACTCCTTCCATTTTGTTGTGGCTGAAGGTATATGCTCTGAAAATTAAATTCAACAATGTAATCAATAGATGAAATATGTTTCTGATACACTAAAAATCGGTTAACTTATTAAACATATTTGTAAATAAATATTACTTTCCAAGATACCTCATAGAATATTTTCTCTGAAAACAAATTTTCAAAAAACAAACTTTCAAATAGATATTTCAGAAGTCACTTTTGCTCACAGCATGAATTAGTATAGATGATTCATTTTATTTTACAAGGAGTTATTTTCTTGTGAAGCAACAGGCATGACCTAAATTAAATCAAAATCAGTTTTTTATATAATGTGAAACTGAAACCAATGAAACTGTAGACAAATGACTATTCTCTATAACCCAAATGACAAAAATAAATTGTCGCAGACATAAGTACACGTCGACAAAAAATTTTGGTGATGAATAAACATCGATACCCTTTGAATGATCAGACATGATAATCCCACCTAATATTTCAAAGTTGGGCACTAAACAATTGAACAGGTTAAAAGAGGTCACCGACACAAACAGTGATAAAACCGTAGATAGTAACTTTACGCCAGTGTAATATGCATCAGTAATTACTTAGGCCTCGCCTCACTTGTGTATTAGGATTCATTTAAAGGATGTGGTGGTTTAACAGAGTTCCAAAACACTTACCTTTTTCTACAGGTGAGTATTCCTCTTCTTATGTCTTGTTTGAACGAGGAAAATAGTAGTGTAAACCTGCTCATAAACAATTATTATAAACTATTACTATAACTATAGTTGGCGGGAGAATTATAAATTATAGCCTAACCCTTGCACCTAACCATGATCTTAATGGAAAATGGGAATGGCTTTTAGACCGATTCGACAGCTTCGTACTACAGAACTCTTTCTACGAGAGACAATCGGTGAATTATGTTAAAAAATTGTGTTTCCAATTATTGTAGATTGTTTTTGGGATCATTTTTAACTGAAATTTAACAACCAGTTGAATGGAAGGGAGGGGATTATACGTCATCCACGTATTCATTTGTATGAACCATATGAAAAAATTAAATATCAAGTCAATTTACACCAAAGTTATCAAAAAAATATTTTTTCTCAAAACTTTAACACCACCTGCGATTCAAAAGTTGAGGTTTCTGAGGCTCAAATTCATATATAGTTCTTTTTTGAAAATGAAACCAAAAATAACCTCCCTTTAGGTGAATTCCCAATTTAGGAACAAATTTGTGCTTTTTGTGGAATGTTTTCAATATTGTGAAAGTTTTATTACTGAACATACTTCAAGTGTAAATTCCTGTGTTTATTCAACATTTCTGCTGTGTCTTGCGTGAAATGCGCCAATTTCAATTTGATTGACAAATCAAATCATTAAAACCAGTTATGGACAGTAAAAACATTATTGGGCATTTGGTAACTAACATAATCTAGTCATGGACACCCAGTAATGAACACGAACCTTTTCATATACACTTAGTAGGTAATCAACAAATTTATGATTTTAGTTATATACATACAGTGTATAAAAGTCAAATGGAATAGATTTATTATTTCGGTTACCATACATATTTAAAAAATCCCGAAACAATTCAAATTCAAATTATAATTTGAAATTCTTCAACATAAAAATGCCACCCCTACCTTCAACTCCCCTCGAATGACAGGTACAACCCCCAATTTTTTAAATGGGAAGTATAGATTTGTGATATATCGTTTGAAAGGTCTCTTCATTCTCTATTCAAAAATGTTATCGCTTTCAAGTTTATTACAACAACTAAGATAAAATAAATAAAAATCATGTGGTTACCGACATTCGATTAGATACACTCAAAACTTATTGCAATATACTCAAAACTTATTTCATGTTGAGGTAATGATAATAAGAAAGTAAGCAAAAACCATAGCAATGTTCATTTTAGATGGGATCCTTTAAAAAACTGTAAATTAATACCGTGGCAACGTTAGTTTAAAACGCCTTGTCAAATTGTTTTGTATGTTAGAACATTAGTTGTCAGTATTTTACTTTAAGCTTGAAGTTCGTTAACTCGTTAACTTCTAGTCTGAAAAATAGTTAGATTAACGAAAATTCATAAAATTACAGTTTTACAAATGATTGGTTTCAGAGATAAAATCCGAACACAACAGGAAGTAGCTCGCCTATTTCATGAGAAATTTTCTAATTCACCGCCTATATCACAAGGAACAATAAGCAAAATAGAGCAGTTTCGCGAATTTGGTCATGAGGGACAGATAAAAAAAGCAGCTGCCAATGCAGTGAGTGATGAACTCAAATCAGTTTGAGTCTGAGGAAAACCCACATACATCGAGTAGACAGGCATCCACTACATTCAATGTTAGCCATACATCGATAGTAAACATATTAAAAAAAAATAAAATGCATCTCAGGAGCTCCATGGAAGACGATTTTGATAGAAAAACTAATTTTTGTGAGCAAATGAAGAACATGTTGGATAACAATATCATCCCATTAGAAGACGTAATGTTTTCTGATGAGTGTACTTTTCCAAGTGTAAAGATGAGCAACACTTGTTTGCCGAAAATAAGAAACAACCATCTCAGCTATCCCAAAACATCTTAAGCTGAACAATTTTTTGACCTTCAATATAATTAAATCTGAATACGAAATTTCATTTTTTACTGTGTCGATTGATCAAAATCTGTGTTCTCGTCTGGAAAAGTTGATTCACTTTCACACATGCAATGACCTTGTCCACAGGTCAAAGGCAAGGTCAAATAAAAAAGTTTGTCGGAAACATTTTCCAATATTTTGCATTTCAGAGATATTTATAATATCTCTGAATAATATATAATATATCATAATAAATCATAATATAATTAATGAACTCTGTATATGTGTATAATTAGTTCATTGCATCTCGCAATGACTTTATAAATATGCTTTCATTTGAAATATTTATTTTTTCTGAGTGCTTGTTCTGTTTTTCAGATTATGCGGTCATCCTATTCATTTTTAGCAGTCTTGAGGACCATGTACGATCGTGACAATGAGAATTAATTCTGTACGAAAGTGTAGGATCGAGATAAACTTGATTTTCAGGTTATTTAGTTGTCTTCTCTCAAGAAATTTCGGTATTCCAGAATTTGTAAACCTATCTGTTCAAAATGTGATCAATATAGGTGTCTCAACACGTTCGCAGATGAATACTGCATAGATATTGCACAATTCTTGTTATAAATTACAGATTTGTATGACGTAATACACCAATCAGAATGAAATTTAAAAATAACTTGTAGAACCCAATTCCATCAGCAATGCACTGTATCTAAGGTAAAAATAAATTGAATTAGTTAAAAGAACAAATTTTCATTCCTCCGTTGAGTTTTTCGTTATTATTTCATCGTGTACATTTCTAAGAAGGCGACCTTATTTTTCCTTACACTAGTCATATTGAAATTTTAACGATTATGGAAAAAAAAGTAGCAGCTTCTGTAGATACTTTTTCCACACCAGAATAAAAATACTGTTTCTCGACGCGCATTTCCCGGATATGAGAGTCTTAGTTATCTCCTGATGATGCTAACTTGCTCAGTGAAACGCGTGTCGAGACAGTATTTTTGTTCTGGTGTGAAAAATTGTTCTGAAAAGATTTATTCAACATTAGAGGTTCCAAGTTCTACTAAAATGATAGCAGCGATAGAAATTCAAATGGACCGCCTAACCATTCATCAATAGATATTTCTTTTAATGACAAAATTTCGTGAAATATAATTTCACCAATGAGTAGTTGTTGATGATTAGATGATCAATAACTCCAACACATATGTTGTATCAGTCAGATTTGGCATATTTTTTTAACAAATTTCAATCGAAAATTGTATTCTCTTCTTATTGGCACTTCCTTTTCCCATGTCCAGATCTCCTGAAGAAGGGAGACCTTATCAATCAAAATCGGACTGACAACAATTTGAATGAGCTGAAAATATTTGAGGAATATTTGTTTTAATAACTACTACTGTCATAAAAAACATATCGCATATGATCATAAGAATCTCATAAAGCACATTTCTTACTCGCACAACATGGCTATTCTCTAACAATTCATAATGAAGTTCGATCGTCCAAGTATTCATAGAACACATGAAGTTGTGGTTATAACTAGGTTCAGGTCGAATTCCAGGTAGTTATTATAAAATATACAGAGAGAAGTCAAGCTTCAGATTTTGGTTTTTCTGGAAAAAAAAACTGGTGATGAGAAGAGGGTTGTTAATTATTTGTTAATTGCAAATAAGTTTTTTAAAGAAAATCAATCAAATTGAGAAATTGCGGATCACATGAGCAGAATGAACCAATGGGATAAACAATACACTGATAATGTTCCTATGAACAATATCACAAAGGGTTAGTTAAACCACAGAGTGTTTTTGGTTACCGTAAAAAGTTTGATATTCAATATTCAGAAATAAATATACCTTCAGAAAATTCTTTTGCTTGTGCCTTCTGCAGATATATGAAGTGTAATTGAAAATGTTTTTTCCAATGTAAACATAAAACAACCTTGTTGTGTACAGTAGTCTAAGCATCAAGATAGTGCGTGAGAGATTGAGGTTATGAAATCCTGATGATGAAAGTAATAAAAATAATACATCTGATATTATTCCTAGGTATTACTTCACTGTAATAAAGACTACTTTGTAGCGATTTTTTTTACGAAACGTCAAGCGTTTGTTCGTATATAATTTCATAAACCAATAAATAGATTAGGATTTACGGTATGTTACTTGCATACATAGGATTCAGACAAGGCCACATTGTTGTGTGCTGTTATTGTTATTAACTTTTAGTTGTGTTGTTACTGTTAGTTTACTTCCTTTGAGATATTGTGTTTTTTTATGATCTACACTAAGACTGACTATTCCTATACAATGTAAATAGTCAATAAGCTAAATAAACAAAAAAAATTCAGACTATTTCAGTGAACTACTGAACGTACAATGCTGGGAAAATATTATAAATAATAAATATTCGAACCAGTTTTTCACGACTTTTCGATTATTGGAATCTATAATCATCTATACGTCGTTTTTAGACGGTTTTAATATGTTTCAGTTGAGAATGTATGTAGTTTCTTTGAATTTTTTGTCAAACCAGTTAGTATAGGATCACAGTATTTATACTATTAACCAGCTCGGTGAAGGTACGCTAAAGCGTACGGTGAAGGTACGCTTTAGCGTACCTTCACCGAGCTGGTAATAGATGAAAAGTATTCTGTAACAAATTGAATATGTCAATGAATATATTGCAAATGGGTTGACAAAAAATTTATTTCAGTCCAGAATATGATTTATTAACAATTTAAAAATTATTTTTGTAAACATTTGACTGGCAAAGACCGTTTCATCTGCAGGCACGGTCATGGCATCGGTTTCGTGCCATCCGCATGGGATATTATGCGAACTTTTGCAACGTTTGAGTAAAGAAATCAACCAAAAACGGCCGCATTTGGCTAAGAAAAAAGTGTTGTTTCATGAAAACAAGAAAACAATGCACCAGCTCACAAATCCATTATTGCAATGACCAAAATAAACGAACTGAGGTTTGAATTGCTTCGTCAATGTTTTCGAAAGGAAGCTTAAAAACTTTCTATACAATGAATGTTACTATGACATATGAAAATTCACGAGCAGAAGGATAACGTGAGTTATGATTCTTGGATGCCCTGGATATTATCATTAACTTCAACAGTTCCAATATTGTCCTATTCGATTTTCCAATATCATGTGAATATGATCTGACTGGAATGGAAAATTAATTATTATTACCTCTTGCACCTTATTCGCAAGATTTAGCTCCCTTGGATTATTTTCTGTTTCTAAACTTGTAAAAATGGCTCAGTGGTCACAGATTTTTCAATGATGAAGAAGTGATGTTGGCAGTTAATGTCTATTTTGAGGAGCAAGACAGTTAAGGTGCAAGAGGAAAAATGAACTCTGTTCAACCTTGTATCTTATTGACAAATATGTATGTCCTTTTTCTGTATATTGTATCAAGTTATTTTTGCTGTCAATAAATTCATTTATTATTATTATTATTATTTTTTATCACCGTAGTGTGCGCTGGTCAGGCTCTATCCCCCAAAGCCCCGATACATTCGAGAGGGCGCGCCAGCATTATCAACCAACGACCACTCCCCACACCGTAGGGTGAGTGATCATTGGGTCCG
>WOGR01007838.1:0-12163 GCA_015342045.1 Leptinotarsa lineolata | reverse complement strand
TTGATTACTTACTCAACCCAGTCGAAAGGTATCGACATCTGTTAGAATCATTTGGAGTTAACAGATAATTGTGACTGTCAAATAATAACAGACAAATAATTAGCAATAAATTAAAATTGCGACTATAATTTGAGATTTAAAATATCCTATCTCTCAAGTTGGCTCGAACTGCATATGGTGTGCGAATTTTATTATAATCGGTTGAGTGGTTTAGGAGTCCATTGAGGACAAACATTGTGACACGAGATTTATATATATTAAGATTTTGTTTTTCTTTCTTTTCTTCTTTTTCCTATGATGCTACAAAAACACATGACATTGAAATGGACCAAACTTCTGAAACAACTCATAATCGCCTGGAAAAAAATTTTTTGGAAAACTATCTTCAACGGAAATGTGTCCAAACTGAAGACATTTTCATTTCTTGAGTATTGATTAGTTCTTGCATTATGAATGGAAAACTATTTGTCTTCCTTCTTTATCCTAATTTGTTGAAACAATTGCAAATTCTAGTGTGCTCTAAAGTCATCAGAACCCATTTTCATACAAGACATCATAAAATCAATGAGCTATCTTTCATAATTTCAGGAGCTTCAAGAGTATCGAACGCAATTTCAAGTTGCGACCTTAGACTATTTTAGAACATGCAGAATTATGTTTAGAGGTATTCGTCCGTTTCTGGTTATTTTATAGGCTTCGACACTTCCATTAGGAGTAACTCACTTGAAATATATCTTCAAATCAGCTGTAATGATGGCTCAAAAGCAGTCAAATATGTATAATATATCACTGATATGAGAATAAGACCCTATAACTTTCTTAAATGTGATTTCATCCTTATTGATAAGACTTAAAAATCAGTACATCAGCACGAGCAATCATCATCACAACACAGTTGAAATAAATTTGAAATTAATAATTGTTTATCGAAATAATCCATAGAGAGTTACCCAGATCTTAAAATTCATTTGAATACTTGCTGAGGTTGATATTATTACAGAGTTGACGTACCAACTGAGAAAAGAGTGAGAAGGTGGGCCTTATCGATGGAAGAACTGGTTTCTGATCCGACAGGTCTACAAGAATTCACAAATTACTTGAGAAAAGAGTACAGTCATGAAAATATTCGTTTTTGGATGGCAGTTAACGATTTGAGGCGATCAGCTCAGTCACAAATATCCAGGAAGGTTCAAGAAATATTCGAGTAAGTATCTAACTTATGAACGAAAGTATTGCATGACTCAGAAAACAATCTCTCCGTGCTTCCTAGTTCTCAATTAACACATCAATGTAGTATTTCGTCAATAGAAACAATTGGGTTAGTTGAACGCCTTTCAGGCAGAAACCACGTTGATCCAATATCTGTATTTGCTAAAGATTTGCCTAGCCCAAAATCATTCTCAATTCAATGGCAATTTTTACTATTGTAGCGAGAATTTGATAATGCGAAACCCCTTGAGTCCCTCGTTAGCTGTAATTTCCATAGACAACCTAGTGAATAAGATCTACACCAATCGGTTTATCAACATTTTTTCATACTAGTACAGACATGTAGATGATATCTCAGTAAGTTTTACTGGTACAGGCCGGCAGCTGGGAAGGTTGAGCGAATTTGTTGATTCCATTTACCTTATACCAGAAGTATATCATTGAAGTATATCAGACAAACCGGAAGAACTTTTTACAAAAGAGTAAAAGAGCATAGAAGTAGATTTTTGAATGGGAAGACAAATTCAACATTTACATTTAGGAGAGAAAGGTTCAAAACTGAACCTTTTGGAATGTCTTGAAATCAACAGATGTAAGAATTCAAGATTTTTGCTCAATGATCAGATTATTTGAATTGTTCCCCTTTATCGAATTCAGTTTTGCAACGAAGAAATCGGTGATTAGAATCTTGAAAGTAGATAAAATGATGAAGATGGTGAAAAATTGCATTCCCTATTCTCCAATTTCATGAGCTGTTCCTAGAAAGGACGCAGCATGCTAGAAAATTGCTACAGAAATTGTATGAACAGACGACTCATGTGAATTCAGCAAAGAGGTCGTCAATTCGAGAAATCAATCTAGTTACCATTCATTTTTTTAATTGGTTCAGTTTCACTTTGAAAATTTATTATGAAATGAATTGATTTTCTTTGATTGTTATCATTGATGATGCTACTCATTCTGAATAAAAATATCAAGTTTTATATACCACTTAATCATGATGTCATCGCTTTTTTATGTACAACATGAATAAAATTGAAGAATTTTCAGATATTCCTAACCTTAAAGAGTCATATATCACACTCGAAAGAATCCAACATCAAATATCCAACAGAAAGCAAACAATCTAATCTCTTCGAAAGATTCTACAGCAGATTTGGAAATATCTGATATATAAGAAATTCCTTTCGAAAATTGTGATTTGAAGTATACAGGGTGTAACATAAGTACGTTAAAATATTCAATTGACGTATTCCTGAGACAATTAAAAAACAAAGTCTATCTGAACTTGTGTCCGAAAATGATTTATTTTGGAGATAAAGGGTTAGGTTAGGTCAGGTCAGAAGTGAGTGGGTCTATTCGACCCTCCACCGCAACCCATGAGGGTTTATTGTGGCTCACGCCTATACAGATACAGGGTGTTGAAATTGAAACTTTTCGTTCGCTTTTTGAAAATAACTCTTGCAAAAAATAAGTTATTTGCACGAAAATCGGTACTCGAGATTTTTTTGACGTGAGAAATCATAATTTCGTATTAATTTTCATGTTTCATCTAGAGGGCGCTGCGTCCGCTGTCATTATTCATTTCAAATTGCCCTAACTTTTTTGACAGCAAACTTTTGGTACTTTTCATGATAAAACCTAATTCCCACACTTTTTCCGTGTAAAAAAGTTATACTTCCTTAACAACGCTGTAGGTGATCGTTTTCGAGATATTTACAATTTTCTATATCGATGCATATTACTTAGCTCCTAGGGCGCTAAGTGAAGTTGCTGAGAACACTACAAAAACTAAGTATGTGGTGGATCTAGTCAAAATAACAACTTTTTCCTATAAAATGTTCAACGAAAAATGGTTCGTTTTCGAAATACAGGTTGTTGAAATTTTTAAGAAATGGTAGGTTTTTGTCATGAGTTTTTTGCAATTTTAGTTATTTTCATCAAACTTCTATACGCAGTATACCCGTACAGACATCTTCTAAACTGAGCATTATCGAACTGCTTATTCAATCCAAATTGGAAAAAATTGTCAGATTTGGGTTTAATTATTCAAGTAGAAAGTGCATTTCGGAGTTTGTAAAAAAAACAATTCGGATAAGTACTATGTTATTTATTAGGAAAATAAACATATAAAACTGAACGAAACAACTATTACAATAACTGTTCAAAATGACAATCCCCAACAGTAATACAAGCTCCTGCTCTCCTCATCAAAGAATTCCGCAGCCGTTGAAAAATGTCCGGAGGGTTTCTTATCGTTTCGCAGCAAGCTATGATGGGATCCCTCAACATTTTCCCTTTTTCAATGGGGCTAGCATAAACTAGTCATTTTAGGTTTCCCTTGAAGAAAAAATTCACGGAATTGAGATCCGGTTACCTCGGGGGCCAATGCTCAGTGCCTCCTCTTCTTACCCATCTTTGGGGATACGCTACGTCTAAAAACTATTTCTTGCTGTCACACCATAATAAGCAGGATCTCCTTCGTGCATAAACCAAGAGTGATTTCGGAGACCAATGGGAACATCTTCCATAAGTTGGGGAAGCTCGTTCCAAAAAATGTAGTAAGGCATCTTCATTCATACGTAAGAGGAGAAAATAAGGCCCAATTGAATAATCCCCAACTATGCCTATCCATACATTGAAAGGGAATCTGTCTTGGAAATGAGTTTGCGTTATAGCATGTGGGTTATCTTCCGCCCAGATGTGGTGTTATGGAAGTTCATGATACCATTTCTTAAAAAATTAGCCTCTTCTGTGAAGAGCATTTTCGATAAAGTTTGCGGATGTTGTTCGAATTTTCTCTGTAGCCATTGAGCAAATTCGATATGTGGTTGGAAATCACGTAGCGTAAGTGCCTGTACACACTGAATATGATAGGGATATAATTGCTGTTCCTTTAAAATTCTGTAAACTGTCATGTGACTTGCAATAAGACTTGCGCCATCTATATGTTAGACACGAGACTTTTCAGCCTATGTAGTATGTCTGTTCTGGTCTATCAACTGCGACTATCTCTGGATAGAAACTTCATTAAATTTTTTTCTGAATATGATGTAGAATATCCGGTGTAGAGGAAAAGTGAAAATTTCGTTCCATTTTCCTCGCTGAATTTGACGGTTCGCCCAGCTAAGCACATAAGTCTTTTTGTCAACACCGGATCTCCCAAAAGACCAGAGCTGGGCAAGTCACCGCGACTTCCAGCTGATCTGCGTACAGCCGAGTACCCTTTCTACACAAACCTTAATAACGCCAAGTCATCACCTTCTTTTCATTGCAAGCTTTAAATATATTATTAGGTCCCTGTAATCAGCTTAGCAGAACACTCCGAGGGGGTTCGACCAGCCACCACGTTGGTCGCTAGGACCGGACTGGAAGGTTCCTTAGGATCCCAAACCTTAATCGATAGATAATCGCGACTCCACCTGCCTAATACCTACACACGGTGATGCGAACAGTTTCCGGGAACTCAGGGGCGGTTTAAAGCCGCCGATTGTCAATGCAATGACGGTTGCCTCGTGGAAACCGTCGTAGACAATTCGGGTTGACGTACTTCTAGCTGTATTCACTATGGGTATAGTAAATATGGCGATATAAGCCCCTTTCTTAAAGGCCGGTGTGTTCAGTTGATCACTGTTGTGGTCATAACGAATTCTTTTCGGGAAGTGAACTTAGTTAAAATTCTGCTACACCAACACCCACAGCTACACTGTGTATTTCGAGATTCTCCAAGTCGCTCAGGTCTCGGTATAAATAAATCGTAGATTTGTGCTCTGGCTAATGTACTTCAAGTCACTATACTCGCTTACAGACTGTATACTACTAACTAGTATTCCATATAAGGCTGAAGGCAGCACTTGAAGTCGTCGGTTTGAATATTCAAACAAAAGTGTATGGCCAAGCGTTTTGCGATTTCTTAAATATTAAAGTGCATTCCTTTATTCTTGCCAAAAAGGGCCCGATATCTGGCGCCGCGGCCAACCCTGTCGGCGCCGGGTTCGCCACGCCACACTTGCTATAAGGGATGCACTCTAGCCAGCTTCTTTCGATCGACCATATTAGCGTCCAGACTACTGTCCGCCATTAGGATTTTGTTCTCCACAAGGGTTCGCTTGTGGATGGGCGTGTCGTGGCACTCCGCCCCCGCCGTACACCATTGCTTCACGCTGCAACGGCCTCCTGGCTTCCCAGAGACCTGAGCCCCAGGGATTTCAGGGTCCAGCTGCTGCCTGGGTGCAACGCGAGGTTTTGGGTTTGCCTCGACTAGTCTGTTGTACTCCTGTATCTGTTGAATCAACTGGCCCCGCAATGAGAACACCCCCAAGACTCCACCGCCTTCGAGGTGATCCCCTTGACACTTCCGTCAGGGCGCCAGTTCCACGCTCGTTTCGTCAGGGCGCCAGTTCCACGCTCGTTCCAGACTCGCTGCGCGCCTGTGCGCAGTGTGTCCGTCTCGTCCCAGGGGCACCTGGTAGCTGCCTTCTGGGGGCATCTCGGTGCTTGGCACCGGACGACCTGTCCTTCCTCCACGTTTTCGCGTTTAACGCCCGCCAGCGGATTCTTGTGGCTTCCAAAAATTTCCCATTTCATATTTGTGCGTTCAACGCCCGCCGGCGAATCCTCATAGACTCCATAACTCTCGAAGTCTCTCTCCTCAAAATATTCCTCTTCATTTTCGAAACATTGTATGTTTCGGTTGGTTGTTCCGACTGAAAGTTTTTGAATCCTGGTGGAAATTTCTTTGAATCCTTGGCTCAGTGGCCGATCTGGGTCTAGACAGCTCAGCTCGCATATCTAGCAGTTGGCTAAAGCTCATTTGCAGTTCGCTTTGAGACCGGGAGGCCACTTCTTCTCGAAGACGATGTCCACATTCCTGGAATAACGCCTCCTGATGCTCTCTGGCGAAGGTCTCTTCATCCATTCTTCCGCTGTTTGGTGTGTTTAAGTCCCTAAAACGATTCAAAACAAGTTAACTTCCCGAATTTATTACGCGTTTTGAGGACTGAGTCCTTTGTGTCTGTTCGCTTTCTCTATTTAGTCGACTTACAATTGAGCCGAAAGTGCCTGGGACTTGTCGCTTTGAGACCACGGATGAGGGACTTGTATCCTCGTTAACAGAAAAGTTTCGGATAGCAAGAGACGGCCTCAGACAAGCTGTCTCTGCAGGAGTTCTTAGAATACTGTGTCCAGTGAATACAGATTTCCTTGGGATTTCTTTTCGGTTCGTAGAAGTCGCACAAGGGCGACTAAAATTGTCTGAATTTTGGATAGTTTGGTCGAAGGGGTTGACCACGCGATTTGGCACTGTCGTATTCATTGCAAGTTGCGCTCGCGCTTGTGCCCTTGTCTGCATTTATGAGAAAAAAAATTCCCCACTGTGACTCTGACTTGGATATAGGCAGAGGGGAGGATTCACAGAAAGCTAAGACTTTAAGTTCACCCTTGGATCGCGAAATTAATTTTTCCCTAACCAAGACCTACAGGGTGAACTGAGCTAAAAATATAAGGATCATGAAGCCTAACTGTTGAACCGCACCCTAGGATGAGGGCCGTCCGCAGGAGGGTTGGATAAAAGGTATCGTTGTCCTGGAGGGTCCCAACGGTAACGTTGAGTCGATAGTCCGAAGGACTGATCTAACGATGTCTTGACCTCCCCGCTTCAACCTCGTTATACCAGACCGTTTAACACCGCAAGGTGATCGGTACCTGAGTGTGGGCATCTTCAGTGAGGACCTACTCTTCGTAGGATTCGTGCAGACAGGAACCTAGACAAACGAAGGTATGGTTAAGCACTTCAAAAATAAAATCCAAAACTCAGTCCTGCTCCTTAAAATCTCTCGTGGGTCCTGAAAAGAACCAGTGATTCAACAATCCAACAAGAATCCTCGAACTCCAAAGCTTAGTCCAATTGAAAATTCTCGAAGACTCCTAAACACTATTTGTCTCTAAATTAGTTCTGAAAAGAACCAGAGACTCGAATTCTTTCAAACTACCAAAAACTTAATGCACAAAGCACACTTTAACCAAACGTCTATTTCGTAAATTTTCCCTATTCAGTTCTGATTAGAACTAGAGAGTCGAATTCATTCAATAAAACCTCCAATGCAGCTTTCCAAACGAACTCGTTCTAAAATCTCCTTCGAATATCGCAATATCAGCCAGGAATTTCAATTATCGCAAACAAATCACTTATAGAATGCTTTTCAAGTATCATATGTAAACGTATTCAAGCTCAAAAAGTATCTGGTTTTAAAAATTAAAACCCACCTATATTTATACTTCTCTGGGCAAACTCTGAGCCGATCCTCCTCAGCCAACAGAATTGCTTGAAAAGAGGATACTTCGATCCTCTCAACAAAACAGAAAGCTTCCCTCCAAAAGTAGCTTTTTCCGTTAAACTTGCATTAAAAATTGTAAAAATTTTTATTTCGGATTACGATAGTATTCACTGAGCTGAATCGAAAAGTTAAATGACATTTTTCGCTAATCTTATTCCTTCTGGCTGTAAAATGCATTTGAAAACCCGATGTGTTTCTATAATCATCATTCCGTCTCTTTCTAACTAAAGAATCCAGCAATGTCTCAAGATTCTTCACACAAAAATCTAAATAAAATTCTAACCCTTCACGTTAGAGACGTGATTCAGGTGTTAAACGAAAGCTAGTTAAAAGACCTATCGATGCTCTTTTGAAGAAAGCACGATTTTCCAGTCTAAATAACTAAAGAAGCGATTTTCAGAAAAAAACAACTTTTTCCCTATTAAAAAATTAACGAATCCTATTCATCTTTTGAAAGATATTAACTAACACTTAGGAGATGATATTCCATAACTTAATTTCCAAAACTAAGTTGAAAATATCATAGAAACTCGCATTTCCCATTTGTACTCCATGAGTGGGAAAGGGACAGACTGATACTTTGCGAAACACATGCAATATCCCTATTCCCTCAAGTGTGTATATCCAGTGGTCGGAGCTTGCACTGAGCTCGCGAAAAAAAGTCAAATAGTTTTGTTTCGCGACATATCATAACCACTGTGAAAGATTAAAATTATTACATATAGAGTTTTTTTTTATTTCAGCATTAATGAGCAAAGCAACGAATATTTCAATGGAACAGTTTCAACATATTGCAGTAAACGTGCGGCTGTAGGTGATATTGGTAAATTTTGCTTTTCATATATACCAGATTATCATGGATGGTTCCGAGTGTTGGTTTTGGACTGGTGTTTGGTGAGTTATAACAAAAGTATAACTCTTGGAAATAACATTACATTCACATTTCAGAATGATGCAGAAAACGTCCTAGTTCAACTAGCAGACTACGGAAATAAACGAAATACGTCATATAAAAACCTCAGGAAAATGATTAAAGAAATTAGTGATATACCGTTACTTGCGATTCGATGTCACTTCCCTCAGGTAATATTCACCAGTATTTCATAGGTATTACCTTTTTAGTCATGAAATGCGGTTATATTAAATTATTTTTTTCTACTATCATTTTAGATGTTTCCATTTGGTTCAACAGCCAATAATAAGCTAACTGAATGGCCAGAAGTTGCTATAGAAGTTCTTATAGGCTTGAGCAGGAATAATGAAAACCAAAATATGTTCAAAGTAGTGTATGCGGAGAAAAAATTGTGAGTACTCATTTTTCATTTCAGCATTTCATTACATCTTTCAAAAGGTGATTAACAAAATTGCTCAAATTATCCTGCAGTTGCGTATTTACTAACTCGCTATAGGATGCCGTTTTTTTCAATTCTCTATAAAATAATGATACATTTTAATTTATCTATGCCTTCCGATACTGGGGAGTCTTAAATTTTTTTGTGAATATAATCGAAATTATTTATTGATCTAATATAGAAACATTAGAATATTATGCAATCAATAATAATAATGATAAAATAGGTTTTTTATTAATTTTAAGTTATATTCATGCATGTGAACTAAAAAAGGAAACGGGCGAGATTCAGTATGGCAATCGGCACCAGATGGCGCAGACTACCATCTGTTCTTCCACCTAACCCAAAATAGACTACTGAATGACAAATCAGAACAAACACAAAAAAAACATTAATTAAATGCACCTACGTTACAAGGAATATCATTGCTATCACTAAATTAATAAATCTTAGATCAAATCGAAGATAAAGATAAGTCAAGGAAACATAAATAAATCTTTTCATTTTTTTATAAACATAAATGCTAAATTAATAATTCTCAGATCGAACTGATTAATAATTCTCAGATCGAATTGGAGACGAAGAGTGGGAAAAAATGAACATAAATTAAAAATAAAAATATAACTTACTGTCTATCGAGAAGTCTAATGATATGCATCCGGAAATTTGATAACGAGAGTTCTTTCAACTCTGGTGGTATTTTATTAATACCTTTGGCAATGCGAAAGGAAAATGATCGTCTGTAAAATTCTGTGTGAAACATTGGGGGAGTAAGAAAACTTTTTCGTCGAATGACAATATTATGTACATCAGAGCGAAATGTTATCTTATTGTACAAATAGGGGGAGTTTGGTATTTTAAAACTTTGTAAAAGAAGCAGGCAGAATGAAGGAACCTTCGATCACTCATATTAAACCAGTTGTTTGTTTGTTTTTAATGTCTATGAAATCTATCGTATTTTTTGATACCATAGATTAATCTCAAGCAACTATTTTGGAACTTTTCAATTCATTCGATATCAATGGATTTTATACAAGGAGCGTAAAGGACATCATAGTAATTCAACCTGGATAACACTAAAGAGTCACATAGTAAACTTTTAATTACTGTCTATTTTGATAAATCAGTTTAAGATTACAGTATGCTTTTTGTAGACTTGTGCTGATATGATAAGAAAATCTCATATCTTGGTCAATCCACAAACCCAGATTCTCAACTTTATAGGGAAGTGTTAACGGACCCCCTTCAATCCGTATGCTATCAAAGTTGTTTGCAATAAATTTTTTTCTTGCATTCTTTCTACCAAAAACGATTGCAACAATTTTATTTGAATTCAGTTTTAGGCAATGAATAATAAAAAATTGCTCAAGATTATATAGATTGAAATTCAAAGCACTAATAGCCTGAGAGTATTCTTCAGGTTTGAATGACAAATATAATTGTGTATCATCAGCATAATAGTGCTGCGTGCATGATAGGAAGGACTTAGGAAAATTGCAAGCATATAGACTGAAGAATAGGGGCTCCAACATTGACCTTGTGGTACTCCTTTATTAATTTTAAAAATTCAAAAACTTTTTCACCATATAGTACTGCCTGAGTTCTATCGCTTAAATAGCAGGATAGAAGTTTGAAAGCTTTTCTGCTGATTCCTATAAAACTAAAAATGGCTTATAATATTCTGTGATTGAGAGTATCAAATGCCTTAGAGTAATCTAGTAATATAATAAATAAAAAGACTACAAGATAACGATCGGTTCGGATTGTCTGTCATTCGCTCCCAAAGAAAATGATACTAACGTATGTACAGATTGATGTAAAAAAGTAGTAAACAAAGTTAAGTGTAACAAATGTGGTGAACACTTTCACCCAGCGTGCCTCAAGCAGTCTAGTGAACAAAAAAAAGCTGCATGCAAACATGAATATGGCCAGCACATAGAGGACATATACCTCACAGAGGAAACCTACCTTAGAGAAGAGAATAAGTTATTAATCATAGCAGACAAAGACACAATAATTGCAGTTAAGGAGTAAGTAATACTATTGGTGGAGAAAATTATCATAATTGAAAAAATTTGGAATTAATTAATGCAAACAAAAAACTTCTCAAACAAAACACCAAATCACTGAGGCAACAAAAAAAACAAGAAGATGAATTTGAAACCACAAAAAAGGGTAAAAAAATCAATACCATAAAAATGAATAATCAGAACTAGGAACTCCCAACATTCAGATGAATGACCCAAACATCACAGTAAATCAGCCGGCAGCAGAAATTATGAAAATTCGAACAGAAAAAAAGCCGAAGAAATAATAAATCTTGAAAATAAGAATTTTGCTCTCGAAATTAAACAAAAATCGATACATAACAAAGTAGCTGGAATAGCCAGTAACAATGATGAACGAAAACACTTGGATGAATTTATAACAGTATCTAGACAAAAAAGACTGAAAATGACTAAGCCCAAAGTAGGAAGCGGTGTGGGTGATGAACAATTTAAAGGAAACCTTGAAGCAAATAAAAAAATTTGGTTATTCGTTTCAAGAGTGCCTGAAGAAGTGACAGAAGAAAACATAACAACTGATATAAGGAAACACACCAATTCCACAGACATCTATGTCAAAAAACTCAATACATTTCCCGTTAGGATCAATAACCAAGCTCTTATGATTGGTATAGACTCCAACTTACAACAACAAGTTTATGAACCAAGCTTTTAGCCGGAAAACATACACTTCAGCCTTTTTGACTTTAGAAAGGGTCAACGTTTCCTGGACAGCCAACAAGCATCCAAGCCACATCAAACGAGCTCAAATTTTCGAAACCACGCCTCATTTTTGACTGCAACACATTAAAACATAATTTTCAATTAGTATAATAAATATTATAAATAAATATTCAAAGTCTATCAAACAAAATGAACCTTTTTGAATTATTCTGTAATCCTAATAAACCAACTTCTATTTGTATAACTGAACACTGGATGTGTGATGAAAAGTTAAAAAACATCAGGATAGCGGGTTATGAACTAGTCTCCAACTTCAGCAGGTCTCAGCTTAAACACGGCGGTAAAGCAATATTTGTTCAGTCTCAGATCCTCAAACATTGTAAGTAGATGACCTAAGCGGGATTTGGGGCGGAACTGGCCGCCATGTTGTATTATATGTATAGCTCGAGAAACAGGTTAGCGGCGACGGAAATGGCAGCCATGTTCAAGCGGGAAATTCAAATCAGTGTGTGATGTAATCGATGCATAGAAGAATGGA